>JAJMBS010000009.1:0-272680 GCA_030572775.1 [Lipomyces] yamanashiensis
AAAATATGGTTGCAGACTTGTTAACCAAAGGAATTGCAAGAGATCAGTTTGACAAGTTAAGGTCAATGATGGGAATGTCTTGAAACAATGGAACAAGTGGGAGTGTTGAAACTTTAAGAGTGACAGAAGATTAAAGTTATGGTTTATGTTCCAATGTTAGTGTGGATGACATGTGTGGATGACATGTGTGGATGACATGACTCTTGAAGACAGGACTTGGCAATGATATATATAGAGGGCTTTGATCCCACCTTGTTTAAAGAAGAAAAATAACAACTACAGTAATCAAACAACAGATTATCATACACTCAACACAGAATCTCCATTACAACACTGCTTCATCATCCAACATGTCTGGTACTTCCAATATGTTCATCACAACACTTCCCAAGATAGTAAAGAGCAGCTCTCAAAGTCAAACATCTGTTAAGCATCTTGATCTCTCTGGCCAATTGGTGGAGGCATAATTCATTGTCTGGAAAGCTTGCTGTGTTGACTGAGTGGATAATGATGACCTTGGGCCACTGTTCCTGGACTTCCACTGATGTGATGTCAAAACCTGCTGCAACTGCCTTCTGCTCAATGTTATCTCTGAATGGAAGATAGTCCTCAGTCCTAGTGGTAAGATTAGGCTGGAGGAGAATGTTCTGGCATTGACTGAATGTTGCATTAAAGAATCTGAGCTCACCCAGCACTTTGGCAGCATCAAAGGCCTCATTGAGCTCAAATCTGAATGCGTGTACATCAAATGATGATGGAGGAAGCACTTGTAGAGTCATGATGAGAGCAGTGGGCAAGGCTGCTTTAACAGAGGTCAGGGCAGGGGATGATGCTGCAGACTTGTTCATCTGATGTTGCTTTTTCTTGTTGACATATTCTGTCCATTCCGATTCCTGCATAGTTGGATGCCTAATGCTGGGTGTGGCAGCATTGGCAAAGGTCCTGGGAGGAGCAGGAGGCAAAACAGGCTTTGTGGGTGGGTCTGAATCTGCCTGGCCAACCTTTGATCCAGCCAGTGTGTCACCATGCAACTGGTCCTGGCTGGGCAAATCAGGAGCTTTTGAGGGGTGTCCTGTGAGCAGGAAGGGTGAGCAGGGGCAGTAGCATTGGAATCTCTAGTCACATTAGTATCAGTCTGTTGTTTCTGGCTGGTCAAAGCTCAGTGCTGGATTTCTTCACTGGCCACATGCATGCTGAAATGGTTGCTGGCAGTGGCAAATCTTTTGAGGAGAGAAGCTGAATCTTCAGCTGCTTTTGAGAGATCTTGAAACTTAGCCTGGAATTCAATGAAAGACTGCCTCTTTTCCTCTCTCAATTTCTCAATCTCTCTGTCCTTCTCAGTAATACATTTGTCCTTTTCAAGAATACATCTGTTCTTTCAATAATACATTTGTCCTTTTCAATAATACATTTGTCTCTTTCACTGATAATTCCTTGCAATTCCTTCACAATTTTCCAGGTTTGTGGCTGCTTGAGTTGGTTCTTCTGCTGGCTTAGTAGGCTCTGGGATGTCCATAAAGACATCTTCATCACTTGTCAAGGGCTTCTTCAAGACTGTCACTAGAAGACTGATCATTGAGTTCAATGTCAGGGTCAATTTCGGTTGATTGTTGTGAGATTCCAGGCTTGGTTGGGGTCTCAAATGGCTGGGCAATGGATTTAAGGCTACAGATTGTCTTTCTGGCCTTAGGGATGCTTTCAATGGTGTCTTCCTGGTCTGTAATGTGAGCTGGAGCTGGATGAACTGGCATAGGCATATGGGTCAATAGACTGGCAATGGTAGGGCACTTGTTGAATTCATTGGGGGAGGGTGTTAAATGGGGTACAGCTGGTGGCAAGGAGGATAAGGCGGTCTTTTCAGATGCTGAGGGGGCTTTTTTAAGTGGCACAGAGCATTTGAAGGTGCTCTGAGTCAACTTGTCCAAAGATGTGCCATCAGGATCCCTCCCAGAGCTAGGAAGCATCGTGAAGGTCAAAAAAGCTGGCAAGCGGAGTGCTAAAAATGAGCAAGAAAACTATGGTTTTTCTGCTGATTGCATTGATTGCAACTTGACCAGTTCTTGTCAAAACAGGTCAAAATTACTATTAATCGAAAGAGGATGCTGAGAAGAGTTCAAGTATTCAATTTTCCAATTGGATTGATATGTTAGGGGGTCGAATGGCTGTCAGGAGGTGTTGGTTAGAAGATGTGATTCCGGATTTAGTATGTAAGTGGCATATGGACTAAAAAATTGAATTATCATCATCATCATCAGTATGTAAGTGACTGAGTTATCCGCTACACCAATGTACCATTGAGAGAAGCATGCAGGATGAAGAGGAAGAGTCCTCATTTGCTGCAGAGGTCTTTGGACATCAAGGAGACCTGCAAAAATGACTAGCATGACCCGGTTTGCCACAATTATAACATAGGTGCAATTCTTTGCACACAGCCATTGCTGTCTCAGATTCACCTGCAGCAGTCAAGCCTGCAGGAAGGCGCTCAGACCCTGAGTCACTGTACTCACAGATCAGCTCAGTAACTGTGAATAAATCAAGTGAGAGTGCATTAACGGAATTGTATTTAGCCAGCAAGGCTGCCCTGACCTCTGAGCTTGTATCATGTGCTAGCATGAACATAGCTGCCACCTGAGCTACATCCTGTGAAAGGATATTGTCTGCAAATGATTGACACCATCTGTTGAGTGTCACAATTTTTTTGAGAAGGCAGACCTCAGAAGTTTGACTGATGCACTAAGATGAAGGTGTGAATTGACTGATGCACTAAGATGAAAGTGTGAAATGACTGGCATGCTAAGATCAAAGTGCAAATAACAATCAGTCAAGGTAAGAAGCAGTGCTTGTCCAGTGCTGTGCTGCTCCCACATACAACAACTCTGAGAAAATAGTTGTAGTCACAAGCTGGTGCATAATTCTCTCAAGAACTCGGCTTGATTGTTCAGCATCTGCCAGATGAGCAGTGTCAATACTCGGGAAAGCTTCCACAATTGCAACATTTCCATTGTCAAGAAAGGAGGTAATCAATCCATCCAAACATCTAGCTTCCTGGCTTAGCAAAGCACACCAGGATTCAAAGTTGTTTACACCATACAGCTTAGTCATGTGATTGACTTGCACAAGGGAATTGTGTTGAAAAGACACCACTTGAAGAGATCATTAGAATTAGAAAGACGGTGGTTTAATTCCTTTGCGATGAGTGTTTGTATTAAGAGTTTCAGGGTTTTTGTAATTTTGGGACTTTTGTATTTACATCATGTCATCTATGAATATATAATCAATCAATCAGTCAGTAGTTCACGGGTGAGTCATGCACCCTGGTGAGCAGTGTACTAAATCCCAAAATCTTGTAGCCAACAAATTTTACACAATATCTCAACAACCACAAATGTCATCACTTTCAAAGGAGAATAGAATTTAGTTAGCTAAATCAGCTATTCAAAAAAATCAATTAAAAAGCGTCCGGGAGATTGCAAAGACCTAAGATGTGCCCTTGAGTACCTTGCTTGATAGACGTGCCGGAAGAAAATCACGACGCGATTGTCTTTCCAATTCAAGACAGCCTACTGATTTAGAAGACGAAATATTAGTTCAGCATATTTTAGACCTGGATTTACGAGGAAAACCTCCAACTCTCAAAGGCGTGGCGTCAATGGCCAACCACATTCTCGTAGCCAAGCAAGAGCAAGGTCGGCAAAAACTGGCCAACAAAGTTCGTTAAACGCCATCCGGAGCTCAAAACGCGCATGAATCGCAAATACGATCTTCAGAGAGCTCAGCAAGAAGATCCGGAGGTCATCCATCGATGCGAGCTCTTACACAATACTCGAGCCAAGTCTGGAATCCAACCTGACGACAAATGGAATTTTGACGAGACCGGCTTCATGATGGGGAGTTATCGCATCAATGTTGGTTGTAACGCGTTCAGAGAGACGGAATCAACCTAAAACAGTCCAACCAGGCAATCGAGAGTGGGGAACGCTCCAGCTTGTTAGGAAGATCGCGCTGCTGAGGGAAGAAGTCAAGGCTCTAAAAGCAGTCGCAGAAGTTGCATCCAAGCGAAAGCAACGATCAAGAAGGCGAATTCAGAAAAGTGGGACTCTAATGGCTGTATAAGTATCAATTTTTATTGATCAAAGGGAAGCTGATGCACAGATTGGACGGGAAACAGTTGCTGCGCAGCCTGGAGGTGAGGGAACTGCACCGTGAAGAAGACGCTGTGGATACTGCAGAGAACCCGGTCATCGAATTGAAACCTGTCCAATACGTTTAGCAGATAGTAGTGATAATAATTCTGAATTACCTAATTAATTGATTGCGACGTCGTTGAGATATAATGATGTAAAGATTTTTGAAGCTGAAAGTGGGCGACTCACTGGTGAACTACGTTACTTCTTTACACAGGGCTTCAAGAGATTGCTTACTGGAGTTCCAGGTGATTCCCGATCAAATATTGAACATGCACCTCAAATCAATATCATAGATTATTAATTTTTTTATCATAAAAGAATGCCATTGAGCTGAACATAAGTTTAGTTGGAGCGATTGCATTCAAGTTCGCGATACTCAAGTTGGTGGCTCGGCTGGTGAATAGTTACTTCACGGCACTAAGTCATGAACCCTTTTAACATACAGAAAATTGGGAGATCTGCAGACAATTCTGCTACTTCAGATTGCACCACAAGCATGAAACTACGGGCTTGAGTTGAAATTTGAAAATAGCTTCTTACTACAAATTTTACAGAATTATATCACATCACATTTTATATATCCAGTCAGCTGAAAATCATGACCAAGAGAACTGCACAAGAAGCAATACTGAAGGATTTGTAATCTGTCCATTCATATTATAAGGTCTCAGCAATGAATAGCCTGATAGATTAAATAAGAGAGGTCAGCAAGAGTCGTGGAATGAGAAATTGCAGCATAATCAAGAGTAGCCTACCTTCTTTGAAATTGCCGATTCTGGTGGCCCACCAAAGAGATGGATCGTTCTTACCAAACATACCGTCGTTGTGGTATATCTTGAATCGTACTAATGCTAATTCACTTAAAATCTCGCACTTTTGGGAGAAATTCCAAATTACAGTCGGACCTTGCGATGTCTTCGATCTCCCAACCGTTTCCTTCACGGCGTGAGATTTAGACGGAATGCCAGATTTATCCATACGCTTTTCTTCAACCCCAGATTGAATTATTTCGACTTTAACATAAGGTTTGAGATCCTTAGGGTCTTCCAAAGAGCTGGCTAGTGGCAGCGGCATGTTCTGAACGCCAATAACACGCACGGTTAAATTACCGGTTCGCTTGATTCGCGGACCCGACAACGGAGCTGCCGCAGGCTTTGAAGAAGTATGGGAACGATGAATATGCAGAGATTCTTTGAATCTGTGTGCCATGTCGTGGATGTTATCACTGAGGCTAGTATCTAATAACTTTCCGCTGTTCATCACGCAGTCGGGTTTGAGGACGTACCCTCCAGTTCCTTCAAATAGAGCTTGATTAATCATGTTTGCTTTATCGATCTTTTGCCAGTTTAAAGCTACAATCTGAGAACCATAAGCCCAGTAAAGGGGAGGATAGGGGTTTGACGAATTAAACCGATAACCGTTGGGGTATATTCTCATCAAATATGTCGAATTGTGAAGGATGACTGACCGTGGAGTGAGTTTCTCGTCGTCGGGAAGCTCTTTGACGCCAGCAGCTACATCAGGTTTGTTTTGCAGCTTGGAAAACATCCTTTCTGAGACGTTATGAATATGGTTAAATTCAAGCGAGTCTTTAGTAATGTCAGTTCGGAATATTTATGATGGCTTACGCTCAATCGAACTTACACTTATTAAAAAAACTCTCAAAAGGACGTGGAATAGTATAAATTCCGAGAGCTGCAAGACTCGGATTCAAAGTACTGTTTCTAATCTTATCCGCCGATTCACGCTCACTGGCTGGTTCATCTTCCAGATGAGATGAGTCTGTGGAGGCATCTGATTGCTCAGATTTAACTGATTCGGTATCGGAGGTGTCACTCTCCTGCTTGAGTGGGGCAGTTTCCTCCGATGTCTCGCTCTCATCAGTAGAAGCCGTCTGTTAAAGTTAATTCAGAGCTCAAATTTCATACTTAAACTAGAAGAAGAATACTCACAATGACGAGGATTCTGTGCTTCAGCTCTTCCAAAGATGGAAGAACTTTAAAAGGATTCAGTGGACGACTTAGAAGCATATCTCCAAAGACCTCGTGCATGATATCAGACATTGCGCCTTGCTGGGTAAAATCACAATGTGTCTCAAGGGATAGTAATAGAGGGTAAGGAGTAGTCGTGAAGGCGTTGGCAGCAATCGCTTCGCAGACCTGACGTATCTAAAGTCAGCTAGATGTCGATAATAACTAAAGACGACAAAAATGCGTACCTCTTTAAAGTCAACAGGCTCAACTAGAGTCCAGCCGTGTACCACCTTGGGCTTGCCGTTCTTGCCATTCCAGACGTCGATTTCGATGCATCTCGCGCCTTTAAGCAAAGCATGAATATACCCATTGACCGATGCTTTTCCAGAAAGCTGATTTTGGGTCAAATAGGTATTGTGGGAGGACCTAGAGAGGGTCAGAGATGTAGGGTTGAGAGTGTAGACGGGATGAAACATACGAGATAAAGTAGTGACTGAATGGACGCGATGTGTCCATAGGGAGATCTATGGCGACGTTTTCCGAGAGATCGGTAGTAAAGTCCTCGAAGGACTAGAACGATCATGATTGTTAGCCAACAAAGATTTGTTCTAGTCAGGGAATGAGAGAAACATTTTGCACTTGCTCAGTCGCGTGAAGCTCGCGTAGGAAAATATCGACTGCGCCAGGGGTGAGATTAATCTCAGGAAAACGAGGAAGCATCTGGGGCGCGGTAAGGGCGGGTTGGGGAGAGTCTACTTCCATGGCGAACTAAAGAACGGAAGGATCAAAGGTGAAGGGAATGGTATTTAGAAACGCAGAAAAAGCGAGGCGTGTGATGACAGGAGCGATCAGTAATAATGGGTAGGCTTTCTTGTGTGTCGATGCCATTAAAGCCACAAAGGCACACGTTTTAAAGTTTCACAGCCAACTCCATGCGGCGTGCGGCTTTCCAAACGAAATGAGCCGCACAATGCTAAATAAGGTTCATATCACGTGATTTCAGGGACTAAAATTAGCCACGAGACATAGTTGGCGATTGAGCTAGAATGAGTTAGCTGGGTACGGTTTGAGTCGTTTGTGAAAATGCTAGAGATGAATTCTGACAGACCAGCGGGGGCGATTGCACAGTTTGGAGGACTGTCGCCTAAGAAATGCGGTAGAAAAACAGGGGGATCTCGAAAACCAACCGTTTGAGCAAGTATGCATACGTCACCAGTGGCTTAATTAGGCAGGCACCAACACCGAGACCCAAAAAGCTATGCTGCGCCCGGACAGCAAGAATGAAATATTCGCGCAGGGCTAACAAAACCCCTCGTTCCTTGGTCTGTTTATCTCAAGCTGTTCCTCTTCTTCTTTTAATGGCCTTGTCCTTTTGATAGAGCAGACAGCGGCAAAAAAGCCATGAGGTTCCTGTTTCTGTTCTCGGTGCTGACAGCACTTGTTATTCGAGCCGGAGCTATTGATATTGACGTCAACGATGTTAGTACGTGTTAATGTGCCCTCTTCCGCAGCACAGAATGCCCCTTGCTGACTTGAGTTATGGAAACTTGTTGCTAACTACTCTTTCTAGGCTCAATCAAGCATGCTGCTTTTGTATTTTCCCACGGTATGATGACCTACTACAATGGAAATTCGTCTGGCGAGACCCCGGGTATGTTCGTCTCGCCTTACTACTGGTGGGAGGCTGGCGCGGCCTGGGATACTCTCCTCGGATACTGGTTCTTGACCGGAGACACCACCTACAACGACCAAGTCAAGTCGTCTCTCTTGTATCAGCGTGGATCCGACAACAATTTCATTCCGGCAAACCAATCAACTACCGAAGGAAACGATGATCAATCGTTCTGGATATTTGCCGCTCTAACAGCCTGCGAGCGCAACTTCACCAACCCGGATTCAGACGAGCCCCAATGGCTCGCTCTGGCTGAAGCTGCGTTTGACTCTATGGCTGCACGGTGGGATTCCGCTGACTGCAACGGTGGCCTACGCTGGCAAATTTTTGAATGGAATAATGGATACGATTATAAGAACTCGATCTCGAACGCGGGATTATTTCTGAGCGCCGCGCGACTAGCGCGATATACTGCCAACAACACATTTGTTGAATGGGCAGAAAAGACATGGGATTGGGTGGTCGATATTGAATTTTTGAATACGGATTATTATTTCGTCTACGATGGTGCTGACATCTCTACGAACTGTACTGATATTGATAAGCTACAGTGGTCATACAACGCTGCTATTTTCTTAGCCGGATCTGCATATCTATACAACTACACTGAAGACGAGATCTGGTATAATCGTACCTGGAACATGCTTAATGGACTGTATATATTTTTCGATACTGACAGCGGGATCATGTACGAGGTAGCTTGCGAGACAGTTCAGAGTTGCAGTGTCGATCAACAATCATTCAAGGCCTATCTTGCTCGCTATATGGGTGTCACTGCAAGTCTTGTGCCAGACACCTATGATACTATTATGAACCACCTGACAGCCACTGTTCCTGGTCTTGAGCAATCCTGCGTCGGAGGAACTGACAACGTTACTTGCGGCACAACTTGGCTAGACGAAGGCTGGGACGATACCTGGGGACTTGGCCAGCAAATGTCTGCTCTAGAGGTAGTCCAAAACTTGCTTATTGGATCAGTTGATCCGCCATACACCGCAGCATCCGGAGGCTCGTCATCTGGCCGGACAAACGCTACCAGTGAAACGGCAGAAGTCATTACTACTGCGGAAAAGGCTGGCGCTGGCATTCTTACAAGTGTCGCTCTATTGTTTATTTTGATTTTTGGATGGTGGCTGATCACATAGACTTCTAGAGATAGATACTTCTGCTTTTGTTCATTTTATTCTTGCTGTTTATTGCTATCGTTTGATTTGTTTTGGGATTTCTATACTGTATAGTTACTATGAGATATTGTTTATGCGCGTCAAAAGGTTAAAAAAGTCAAGGATTTGATACTAAAGGCGCAGGGAATTTCATACAGACTGAGAGTGGTCTGTTATCGGGTTCTGTTGAATTTTGTTATTTTTGTTACGAGTGTCTATGTAAATAATGTGCAAATATTATTACCAATTATGGTAAAACCCTACCTTGTTTGCTATTCCCCGCCTTTTAGCTCCTCCGCCGCATGGAAGACAGGCATGTGAATATCGCGATCACCGTGACAGGACTTCTTTAACTATGGATATTTGCTGTCCATTTGCTAATTGATTTCCCATCTTTCCGCCTGAGGAAGATCCCTTGTTTGAACGATGCAGTCCCCGTACGGTGCCAAAGTGCGCTCAGACAAGTCCGCAAAGCCACTGGTGAGTGTGTGACTTGTGAGCTTGCTAAGTAATATCAATTAATGAAATTGACTAAGCGGCAGACATCGCACATCTTGTTCCCCGAGATTTCCAAACGATTCAATGAGAATTCGTCAGAAACTGCCTCGTTGCACGGTTTATTCATCTTCTCAGTCTTGAGAAATAACGAAATTGCGGATGAGTGGTCTATTTTGTTTCCCGGAGGGACAGCGAAGCCTGAGGTCCATCATCAAGCGATCCCCTCGGGATTTGCCGACAAGAGCAAGCATGGTCGACTTTCGACTGTCGTTATCGAACTTGACGATCGTGATTTGGTGAAATATATTACTGGAGGGCTCACTGGACTCAAGGGAGTGACTACAGGCAAGATCAAGATTGCAGGTGATATTGATCTCGCGTTGAAGCTCGAGGATACGTTTATGAAAACGGGCGGGGTAGAGCAGACACTCTCTTTCCTACGAGCCAGACGCAGCAGGCTTTAAATTTGGCCGTTCTCTTCTTTCACAATTATGAGCGCATGAAGTACTTTATTATTAGCAAGAAAAAGAAACAAAAAAACTATGCTGTATTTATATTCTATTCCTTAACGTAGAGATCAACGTATTCGTCGACATCCATGTCCAAGACCTCCTTTCCTGATTTGTCTAAAATCGACTGAACCTGGGAATCATCAAATCTACCACGTAAATGTCTTTCAAATTTTTCAAGTAAAACAGAAGTGCCTTCTTCCCTACGGAGGCGATGTCCAATGGGGTAATCAACTTCTTCCTCAAGCGCAGTGCCGTCGTTGAGAGTGATCTTAAGAGCATTGCCGATGAAGCGCTTGCTGGGCTCATGATAATCAGCGGTGAACCGCTTATCTTCAGTGCAGGTCATCTTTTCGCGCAAGTTGTCGATAGATGGGTCCGATGCAACTGCATCAGAGTAGTCGTCAGCTGTGAGACGTCCAAAGATCAAAGGTACAGCAACCATGTACTGAATGCAGTGATCACGGTCCGCATAGTTGTAAAGAGGTCCACTCTTGTTGATAATTCGGTTACCAGCAGATTGGGTACGGATTTCAACTGAGTCGATATCTTTGTAAGATTTTCCTTGGGCAGATATCTTACCGTAGAGTGTCATCGCAGCCTCCACAGCGGTTTGCGCGTGAAATTCTGCGGGATATGAAATTTTAAATAGCACGTTTTCCATAACATACGAGCCATACTCGCGCTGGAATTCAAACGGCTTACCATTGAATAAGACATCATAGAATCCCCATGTCGGTGCGGTGAGCACGGACGGCAAGCCAGATTCTCCTTTCTGCACCATTAATGCAAGATTTACTGCTCTCGATCCAGCATCACCTGCTGCCCAAGATTTGCGGGAGCCAGTATTAGGGGCATGGCGATACGTACGCAAAGACTGACCGTCAACCCAAGCCTGAGAAACAGCATCGACAGTCTGATCACGCGACAGACCTATGAGCTTAGAGACAACAGCTGTTGTGGCAACCTTGACGAGCAAGACGTGATCAAGGCCGACGGCGTTGAACGAGTTTTCGATTGCAAGATTTCCCTGGATTTCGTGGGCTTTGATCATTGCCTCTAGCACATCGCTGATCTTGAGCTGTCGCGCAAAGGGGACGACAGAAGTGCCATCACGTTTGTGAGATCGAGAGAGCCAGTCAGCAACGGCGAGGATGCCGCCAAGATTGTCAGAAGGATGGCCCCATTCAGCAGCAAGCCAGCAGTCGTTGTAGTCAAGCCAGCGAATTGCAGCACCGATTGAGAAAGCGCCGCGCACGGGATCAAGCTGATGGCTTGTTCCTGGAACGCGTGTTCCTGCGGGGACGACAGTGCCGGGAATGACAGGACCAAGAAGACGAGAACAGGCTTCGTATTTGAGGGCTTCAAGGCCGCATCCAAGGGTGTCAAGGAGGCATAGACGAGCGGTCTCCACAGCCAAAGGAGAGTCGATCTTGTAATCGTGAACGTAGTCTGCTATATCGCGTAGCACTTTGTCGGGTTCAGGACGGACGTTGTATGTGATGATGGAATGCGAGGACATTACACGACTATACTTGATGGACAAAGTACGAGGAGAAGCACGAGAGAAGGACGCGATTGAGGAGCGAACAAGACGGCGAGTTAGCATGACCCTTAGTCGAGGAGCAGTCGCTAGGAGATCGAACAGCAAGCAGAGATAGGATCACGGATATCCAAGAACCGTGGGAAACAGGATATGAGGAAGAAGAAGACGAGGAGTATCAACAAAGAACAGAAGAACAGAACAGCTGGGAATATCTGACCGAGGATGTCTGATCGCGGCCCGGCGGAACAGCGGTGACCCCGCAGCGTATTTTCCGGTGTGCGTGTTAGCATCATCCATGCATTAAATAAATAATAAATGAACTAGTTAAATTAGTTTGGTATAACACTCCCAGTCAAAACTGAACCAGCTTAGTCATTTTGTCAATGCAAATGACTCAGATATGTGTAATTAATACGCCGCACTTCACCCAGTCTCGAGTCTGCCATAGTTCAATGCGGGAGTGAGTGGAGCTGGGTTCTCTTTAGTGTTGTTGATCCATACACACACAAATAGCACAATGAACAGAGGTCCCATTATTTTGACTATCGAAGAGGCAGAGTATCTTCTTGATCAACTGGTGAGTACTCTGTTAAAGTCTTTGCTGTATAATGGCATCCTCGCTGACTAGACCAATGTAGCCTCCTCCTGGAGACAATCCGCTTGCCAACAAACTGCGCGAGAATTTACTGGCGTTTTTGAGAGAAGTCCGTAAAGGAGCCGAAGGAACCTCCAGATAAACTACAGATACACTCGGAAAATTCGTTGTTACTATTTGATTCTGGATCACAAAATGCATCTCTAGAACTTACGCTACTTCTAAAAACTATGCTCCGTCGAGTCCTTTCCTACACTGCTCGTACTCGCACTTCCACCCTGCACATTCTGTAGAATTGAGTCAACATAATTTGCACCAGACCACTTCTGATGCGTCAGTACGTCACACTTTAGTTCTTTCTCCTTGCGCTGGATCAACTCTACGTATGCCTTCATGCCCTCAGTCTTAAACCGTCGCGAAAGCTCACAAGTGATTGTGGCACCGCTATGCAACCCCGCAAGCGAAATCAACTGCAAAACAAACCCACACTTGCCTAGTTCCCATACAAATTCTTTTAGATCTTCATCCGAGAACCCGTGAGCACTCCAATTGAATGACGGGCTGAGATTATATACCAGCCATTTGCCGGGATATTTGGCATGCACAGCGGCAGCCAGATCCTGCGCTTGCTTCACGTCAGGGTTTTTGGTCTCAATCCACAGCATGTCTGCGTAAGGCGCATATGCAAGAGCACGTTTAAGTGCAGGAGCTAAACCATCGCGGACATGGAAATGGCCTTCTCGCGTGCGAGGGGCATCCCAATCAAAGAAGATCTCATGGCCAGCGTACTTGCTAGCAACAGCTCGAGCGTCAAAATTAGACAACCCTGCAGCTTCTGATTTGTAGGCTTCAATCTGATCTGATTTACCTTCTTTGGTCAAACATTCAGATACAGCTGTGGATTATGTTAGTTACCATGAGTGCCATAAGTAAAACTAGAGGTGAACATGCCTTCATCAAAAGTAGAAAGCTTAGCGTTATCCATCCAATAGCTTTCAAGAGTGTTCATATCGGATGAAGATATTCCACTCTGTTCAGCTTCGGCAAGTACCTGTGCAAGAGGCTTCACCCGCTCAGTTACCCCAAGAATGAATTCGTGGTCTGAAGGGTCAACTGAAGAAGAGAGTAGTTTAGCTGATTCTGCATCAGTGCGAGCAATAACCAGATTACGAGCGCCCATGATATCCCACTGCATGCGGGTTGCAATCAGTCGTGCAATATGTGTGGAAGGCGGAACAACAACCTTGCCTGCAAGGTGACCACATTTCTTGCCGCCATGAAGCTGATCTTCCATGTGGATTGCTGCAGCTCCCGCTTCAGCAAATAGCTTTGCAAGTTTCATAACAGCAGAGAGACCGCCGTGGCCTGTATCAGCATCGGCAATGATGGGGCGTAGGTAGTCTATTCTTCCGGAGTCGTGGCGTACACGAGCCTCACGTTCTGTAGACGGCACGGCCATCCACTCGTCCCATGCACGACGGTCATGAAGTTGCTGTGCACGAAACAGTCTATCAACTTGATTGGGAACGGTATCATAAGGGTAGTCGCCCAGATCAGGCGATACCTCGTTCGTGGTAGTGAGCACAGCAGAGCACGCCCAACCAGAGACGTAGAGCACTTCTTGGTTCTCTGCCATTTGCGTCATTTGAACAGGATCAATAGCACCCATGGTGTGCACAGGGAGCTTCTGTTTTGCGCGTGCAGAAAAGAGAGCAAACAGCTTGTCTGCCTGAATTGACGAGGGGTATGGAGCTGGCAGTCCTAGAGTACCTCGTTTGACGACCACATCGCGAGCCGAGTATGGACGCAGGATGCCAGTATAGCGCGGAGAAGCCCAATCTGCTTCCAACTCCTGGACCTGCTGCTCAATATATGCATTCTCTTCCGCGATGGTAGGCGGTGGGAAGCGCGAGAGAGTGGAGAACATTGGAGGTGTAAATGAGGAGAAGCAGGTTAGACGCACAGTTTGTGCGGCGCGGGTGAGTGGGGTGCGCATGAGCCAGGAATTAGGCGTGGATCAGGCGGTGAAGGAGGAGCACTGAGGAGGGGCGATAAGGCAGGGAAGCGAGAAGATAAGAGCAGATAAGAGCGATAGGAGAGAGAAGAAAGCAGGAGGAGTGCTTTCGCTGCGGAGAGTATATATTAGGCAGCGCAGGTGAGAGCAATCGAGGAATACCTTCATCGATCTGGTTCGGCGGAGGTGGTTCGGCGTGCAAAGTGAACTGCAACCAGTTATGCGGGGTCGGTTGCAGGTCGGTCGCGTTCTTCGTCTCGCTGGTTTCTGCTTTCAGCTCGTCGCTGGTCGACATGGCCGCGGAATCGAAGAGCAGTGAGTGTGCTTCCAAGCTGGATTTCTGCTGTTTTTGGCTGTGCTAATATTTGTCTGTTTTTTCAGAGTTCAATTTTGCCCATTTGGACGCGCTTCAGCGTTTTTCTGTGAACTCGCCTCTGCGCGTCATCGCCCACATCGACCTCGACGCGTTTTATGTACGTTCTCTGTCTTTTTGATCTCGAAAGTCTGGCTCTAATCCTGTGTTATAATATAGGCGCAATGTGAGACTGTTCGTCTTGGTTTAGATAGGGAAATTCCTCTTGCCTGCCAGCAATGGCAAGGCCTGATTGCGGTCAATTAGTCTGTGATAATATTTATAATCTAGATATTCTATTCATCATCACTAACTGAAGCTTGTTTTGGATTAGTGCTGCTCGAAAATTTGGCATCAAACGTCACGAAAGCCCTACAGAAGCCAAAAAGAAGTGTCCAGAGATCGTCCTAGCTCATGTCGCTACCTGGAAGCAAGGCGAAAGCGAATGGAAATATCACGACGAGCTGCCAGACGTTGCCACGCATAAAGTGTCCCTCGACCCATATCGATATCAAAGCGAGAACATTTTTAAAATCTTTTACGAATTTTGTGACAGGGTGGAATATGCCGGAATTGACGAAGGATTTCTCGATTTATCCAGAATGCTTTACAATCGCGCTCTGGAAACATATCCTGAGCTGCAAGGTCTTATTGAACTGAAACGCGAAAATGATCAGCTTCAGGACCATTTGCCTTTGCCGAACCTTAAATTTTCTGATTTGAACTGGCAGGGAACCGTTCTCCCTCTTGCAGATGAGCCCGAAGAATATAATTCTCGTGACATGAACAGAGTCATAGATTGGGATGAGGTTCTGATCATGCACGCCAGCCAGATTGTACACAATATTCGGTCTAAAGTACTGGAAGATCTAAAATTCACCTGCTCGGCGGGTATTTCTGTAAACAAAGTCCTGGCGAAGTTATGTAGTGGCTATGAAAAACCAAACAAGCAAACGGTCCTCCGGGCTGGTGCCATTCCGCTCTTTCTTTCTCATCTTAGCTTTTCAAAGTTTCGCGGTTTGGGTGGAAAACTAGGCGACACAATTTCTCAACAGTTTAATGTTCCTGAGGAAGGATCAGTGCCGTTTCTGTTAGATGTGCCAAAGCCTGGACTGATAAATGCTCTAGGTGACGAAACAGGAAATTGGTTCTACGATATCATACGGGGTCGTGATGTCGCAGAAGTCAAAATTGCTCGCCCAGAGACAAAGTCAATGATGTCAGCTAAGAACTTCCGTCCCTCGATTCGTTCGTCTGATCAGGCAATACCTTGGTTACACACATTTGTAGCAGATATTGCGAGTCGGATAGCGGAGTTTGCTAATAATGCTACAGCTAGTGGAGGTGTACGGTTGCCAAAGACATTAGTTATCCACTGCAGATATGCCAACCAAGTCTCACACTCTCGACAGATGCCTCTTCCACCATGTACCTTGGCAACACTTTCAGAGACTCTGTTATCCACTGGTATTGCACTGTTCAAGCAAATTGAGAAAGAAAAAGGAAAATCAATGTATCCTACTCTTCATATGAGCTTGGGGGTCAGTGGTTTTGATTCATCGGTTGCCAAAAATCAAGCTATTGATAGCTTTTTGGTCAGGGAATCCAGTCCTGGCAGATCACGTCAGAGGACAATTACAGGTGAAAAGCCAATATCAAACCAAAACCCAAGTCCGTCAAAAAAGCCAAGGGGAATAGCGGCCTTCTTAGGACCATCCGAGCGCTCGGTTACACCATCTGCGGAGAAATCTGATGACGATACGTTTGTCTGCGACGTATGCCATAGTACTGTACATATTTCTGACATAGAAGAGCACCATGACTGGCACTATGCACAGAATCTCAAGCGACACTTGGAGGAAGAAGAAGGGAATACAACAGCGGGAAATCCTGCAGGGCTGAGCAGTAGTGGTGGAAGTAGTAATAAGCGCAGGGCAGGAAGTAATGGGGGCCATTCAAAAAAGAGCGTAAAGGTGGAGAAAGGGCAGCAGCGTTTGTTTTAATGCTGGATTTGACACAAGTTTTTCTGACTTGAATAATATTGTAGTATACGTATAATAGTGCAATTATAAGTGAAATAGAATGAGTTCTACCAAATACTATCAACTTTCAACTTTGCTCGAACTCGGCTCAGCGTTTAGGGTGGGGCTCTGGGCTATACGAGTAACTTTAATTTCTCAGTACCGTCTCGAGCTCCGAGGTTCGAGCTTACATCGCTCCTTCCTTGGCTACAAGCGCGGTCTTCTTTCTGATATTTTCTCGATTGAGGTACTGAGGTTCAAGTGAATAGCAGTACATGATCCTGGGGATTTGAAAGTTTCTAACGCGTCGCTCTTGACTTGTCCACGTGTATCCTGATCCAGATTTCGACGCGCCTTGTTCAATCAGATCGTGATCGACCCAAGTATCACCTGTTCACACCTCTTATCAGCCATCGATAACTATGCAATTGTAGCTGTCCAGCTTTCAGAATTTACAGAGAATTTTCAATATCTGTGAAGCAGCTGCTGTACGTCTCCAAGGAACCGACAGACGGGCAGTACGAAATAGCAACAAACACAACATCAGCGCATAAAAACAATAGTGCTGCAGTATGACAACAAAAGTTACCAGTATCGAACCGGTGACTGCCGCACACGGTCTTACACAACGCCAACAATTCCAGAATATAACATCTTCAGAAGCCCGTGAAACGTCGAAGCAATTAGAAAGGGATGGTATAGCGTCTTCTGCGGGTGGTGAGCCTGAGCAGCCGAAGTTCAGCCATATCTATCCAATTCATTCTGTCAGCAGAGGTAGTATTCTATCCAGAGAGTCAACAACACCTACCCCAAGCTTTGTGGGATTCAAGAATTTAGCTATGATTGTATTAGGTACGTTTATAGTGATGTTGCCAAGGAGAATCATTGGGGTCTGATATTCGAATAGTGGTCAGTAATTTACGGCTCGTGATTGAAAACTACACAAAGGTATGCTTTGTTCTCTGTTTTTTCCTCAAATCAAAGCTAACATGCTTTAGTATGGCGTACTCATCAGTATCAGCAATTTGGGAATCTCAAGTTCAGATCTGGCGTGGGGGCTCTTATTGACAGCCTCTATTCCCTTACATCTCTTTGTTGCGCTTGTAATCGAGAGATTGTTTGCTATTCCAACTGTTAACTACGCATCAAAGCTGGATGAAAGTAAAAATGAAACAAACAGCAAAGGATCTTCGGTCTCGTTGTCTTCTCGGGCAAATTTGGCGAATAGTATCGCACAGCTACGTCCCAAGCCAAAGCACATGTGGCGGTTGATTGTCTTGTTACACTCGGTCAACTCATTACTATGTATTTGGTTTACAACTGTGATGGTGTATACACGGCTTAGCAATCCAATGATTGGTACTGCTTGCGAAATCCATGCTGGTGCGTTCTATGTTGAATTGAATATATTATGTAGTAGAATCAAGCTAACTGAAGTGTAGTCATTGTGTGTCTGAAGGTCGCTTCCTATGCGCTGACAAACCGTGATCTACGTGAATCATTACTAATGTCAGCAAAAAATGTCCCAGAACTATATAACACCGCAAAGTATCCCGATAATCTCAGTATCAGTAATCTAACATACTTTTGGTGGGCTCCGACTCTTGTTTATCAGCCCGTCTACCCTCGCTCTCCGTCATTCAGACCTCTCTTTTTCCTCAACAGATGTATTGAGTTGGTGTCATGCACTCTTTTAGTTCTTTTCCTATCTGCACAATATGCTGTCCCTACTCTCGAAAACAGTTTAGCGCATATTCACAATCTTCAGTTTGTTGGCATAACGGAGCGCTTATTTAAGCTCGCTTCTATCAGCATGGCGGTCTGGCTCATTGCTTTCTTTGGTATCTTTCAGTCTGGACTAAACGCTCTAGCTGAAGTTATGAGATTTGGGGATCGTGAATTTTATGATGATTGGTGGAATTCGAGATCTGTGGGTGAATATTGGAGACTGTGGAATAAGCCTGTGACAAATTACTTCCGGAGGCATATTTATGTTCCTCTTGTTCGAAGAGGGTGGAAGTCTGCTACAGCCAGCGTAATGGTATTTTTTGTTAGTGCGGTCCTGCATGAAATGCTTGTTGGTGTGCCAACTCACAACATTATCGGGTAAGTTTTCTTTCATGAAATAATAGAGCGCCAATTGCTAATGACATAACTAATATAGAGTCGCATTTGTATTAATGCTTCTTCAAATCCCCTTGATCCAAGTAACCGCTCCACTAGAAAAGATCCACCGTCCATGGGCAGGCATGCTAGGTAACTGTATCTTTTGGTTTAGTTTCTTCATTGGCCAGCCATCTGCCGTGTTGATTTATTATTTTACCTGGAGCGTGGATCATGGGCGTACAGTAGGTGATGAAAAGTTTCTGCATGATTAATCGATTAAAGGAATGGAGTGTGGTTGTTTATTTTATTTTCCAGTTAGTAAAGATCCTCTTTGTGTGCTTGTGATGGTAGTTTTTGCTTTAAAGGGTGGGCAAAGGCGCTTGGAATATCAATTATGTAGCTTAGTGTATTTAATTATATTTATCAACTTTATTATATTATACCACATCATGAAGTCTTCCAACCAAACTGCCACCTCATCTAAAATATTCTAACAATTGTTTCCATCTTTCAAAGAGAATCTTGCTTAAAGGAGTAAGCAAACGCGTGATCTCATTTGGCCCTGTCCGGGGGCTGAAATCCGATAGTCAACTCAGCTGGCGATTTTCCTAGTGAGGTTTGTCGTTGGCGATATAATAATAATGCTTTGTGGACATGCAAATCCCAGTTCAATTCCCGACTCTCATCATCAATTGTCTGAAACAGCGTGGGCTTTAAACTCAGAGTTGAATCGTTCGGCAATAGCATCAATCTCAGTCATTGGATCACCGATAATTTGCCTTGTTCCAAATTCTCGGCACCAAGATTCAAAATTTATGTTCATGAAACTTGATTTATCCGGTGTGATGATAGTCGTGAGAGCTCCGGAAAATGTGTATATCGCATGTAGGATTGCAGTGACGTGCAAACCGGAGTCGGTAGAAATAGGAATAGCAAATGCCCATCGCGTAGCAGAGTCAATGGCGGTAACAGTAAAGCGATTCTTCCTTGGCGTTTCTTTGAATGGACCAAGCAGCTCAAGTTTCCAATACTGAAATGGCCCTACTTTGGTGTTGCGATATGTGTCTTTACGTACTTCTTTGGCTCTTGGTGCTACTCCACAGGGCTCACAAATGCCGGCAATAGCATGGTCAATTGTATCTCGAATAAGGGAATGCTTGTCGATCCAGTCCATTGATGGCATCGCAGTTGGGTGCATCATCTCAGAGTGCTCCAATAGTATCTTCTCTAGTGCTTCTCTCATGCCTATCCCTCGTATAGATTGAGAAGCGGTTCGGCCAGAAGAATGCCAGGACCCTGGTTTTGACGGTACGTAGTAAGTGTCCAATCTGAAGAGATGCGAAGCTTCGCTGTTTATTTGATTGCTCTTTTGCACAGTCAAATTATCTCCAGTGGTGAGACAATCTGCTTGAGATTGGAGAGGAAGCTGCTTAAATAACATCGCGGCTCTGGTGTAATGACTTGCTAAGTCTGGATCCCTAATTGAATCAAGCAAGGTCTTGCACCAGCCTATATACATTTCTTTAAAATATTCCACACGTAGGCGGTCATCAAGATACCTCTTTTCGATTTCATCACTTAGCACTCTGAATTTTTCCATACTTTCTAAGTAAGTGGCTTGGTCCTTGATAGTGCCACTTAGGGCAGTCATCTTCTTCACTTTCTTGCCGAAATATTCCTCGCTCTGAAAACCTTTTTGTAGACGTGTGTTAAGTTCATACTAAGAAATATCTGAGTGCCAAGTAATATCTGAGAAAATCACTCTGTCTTTTGGTATTGTAGTTCCTCGCGCCAGATCTAAAGCTCTCCCACGCAGTCTCAGCATAGCCATTCTGATATATCGAGACGGATGCAAGCCAAGGATCTCGAATTCTCCTTTCACTTGCTCCAGCCATGGACTGGGGTTATCAAAAAATCCGCCATGAAAGAATGGCTCTTTTTCAGGAACTTCGTATATAGGACATTTGGGACGTGATGTCGTGTTAGGGGCCGCATTGATGCTGTCTTTTTCTTCTTTCGCTTTTGCCTCTGCTCTGGCTTTTGCTTCCTCCATAGCCTTGGCCTCTGCCTCTTTTTTCGCTCTTGCCTCTTCTTTAGCCTTAGTCTCTGCCTCTTCTTTCCTGTTGTTCCCGCAATTTCAGCTTTTCATTTTCCCTCTTGAGTAGCTCGTTCTCACGCTCCAGATTCATCATTCTGTTACTCATTTGCTCGAGTTTCTTGATCGTCTCAAATAAGGCTTTGAAGTCGGGAATGCTTGGGTCTTCGGGTGCTAAGTCGGGTGTACACATTCTAGTTGAGAAAGAGCTCTCGCTTGAGTTTCTTTTTGTATTCTCGTCTGCAGCTGATGTTTTAGCCGGATCGACAGTCGCTTTAGGCGTCTCTACTGGCTAAGCTGTCGCTGTAGGTGGAGCTCCAACAGTAGGTAAAGCTTTTACTATAGATGAAGCTGCTACTGTAGAAGTAGCTGCCACCGTGGAAGAAGCTGTCGCAGTAGACTTAGCTATCACTGTAGGCATAGCTGCCACCGTAGCTGGAGCTCCTGCAGAAGGTGTGGCTACCGCTGTTGGCCTAGTTGCCACCGTAGCTGCCACCGTAGCTGGAGCTCCTACAGCAGGTGTGGCCACCGTCGTAGGTGTGGCTACCGCTGTAAACCTGGCTGTCACTGTGGAAGGAGCTGTAACTGCAGCTGCTATCGCAGAAGTAGCTGCCGCAGTGGACTTTGCTATCACTGTAGGCATAGCTGCCACCGTAGCTGGAGCTCCTACAGAAGGTGTGGCTACCGCTGTAGGCTTAGCTGCCACCGTAGCTGGAGCTCCTGCAGCAGGTGTGGCTACCGTCATAGGTGTGGCTGCCGCTGTAGGCCTGGCTGTTACTGTAGAAGGAGCTGCAACTGCAGGTGGATGCGTCACGGTTGGCGTGGCTGCCACCATAGGTGGAACCGTCGCTGTACACGTAACTACCGTTGTCCGCATAGCTCCCACTGTAGATGTAGCTGCTACTGCCGGTGGAGCTACCGCAGTAGGTGGAGCTGCTACTGTAGGTGTAGCTACCACAGTAGGCGTAGCTGCCGTGTTCGTCGCTACGCTTGTCTGAGAAGGCAAAGCTTTCCCCATTGAATCTGCAGCCGTACTTGTCTGAGTATTTGTCTTAGACAAGGCTTCCATGGCTGGAGTGGTTCTTGTGCTTGGTAGTACACTTACTGCTGCAAGTGGAGCTTTCGTTACCGGGGTAGCTGACGTGGTTACCTTCACGCCTGCTACCAAAGATGGAGTAGTCACTGCGGGACTGGCTGGAATTGTCTTCGCTACTCCTGTTGCAGCTGATAATGCAACATTCGGAAGGACTGGCGTGCCTCTCTGAGTGAATCCAAACGCAAAATGAACAGGGGTGGGTTGCTTAAATGTTCCTATTGGAAGAGAGGACGTACTCGCTGGCAGACGCGTCGACGTGTCCGTGACTGTAGGTGCATTTGTCTAAATTTTGAAGCTGTCACAACTTGAGTAGCCGCTATTGGCTTCGCATTTGTGTCGGCTGGTCCTTTCCACATTGTGCGGAGTTCTCTGAATATATCAGTAGTTGTTCATCGATAATTGATGAAATAGTTCGAGACATACAACGCAAGCTCAGTATCGTCAATACTACTTTCACGAGTCACTGTAAAAATCAATTGGTCAGCTGCATAACTATACAACTTATTAAAGTATAGCATACCTTCAGCTCTCTTCGCCTCTCTATTCTTCACGATAGCTCGTCGCGTCGCGTAGAGCAAATCAAAATGAACTCGTCGTTGTTGTTGAAGATGAACTCAGGGGTCGATTTCGGCTTCCTTTATAATTCAAAGCTTACGTTATGTGTTGTATAATCACCATCTGTAAACTTTAATCGCAGTTCATCTCATCCAGTTCAGCGAAACACTCTGCTTCTCTCGTCAACAACAACCCACGATGTCGAACTTCAACAGGGATATGCCAAATCCAGCCAGAAATGCGCCTGGAACTGGAGCTCCTCTTGCTTTTAAACCACGTCAGGTAGCAAAATCGGCTGCTGCGACTTCGACATATTCCAGCGCACCGGTGATTTCCAAACCTCCGCCACCTCCAAGCAGCGCGACTATATCGAGTCCAGCGATGATCAGATCGAGCTCTGATGCTGGCGTAGGAGCTCCTTCAAAGCAGCCAGGATTTCAGAAAGGTTTTGCTCCTATAGGAAAATCGTTTGGTGGACCATCAGTATCGATTGCGCCAGCACTTGCGTCCAGTATGGCCTCATCAATACGCAGCGGACCAGTTCTAGGTAGTTTGCCACAGAGTGGTGCTGACCAGGCCAATATTTTACAGCAACAAATGGCTTATATTCCACAGCATATGCGTCAATCTAGTGGCTCAGGATCGAGAAGTCCTGCGAGTGTATCGGATTCGGAGAGGAGGCAGTATGCGACCGGTCCGGATGGCAAGCGCACGACTGTTATCAGAGAAGGAGGAGGTCGAAAGTGGGAGGATCCATCATTACTAGAATGGGATCCTGCACATTTCAGATTGTTTGTGGGAAATTTAGGAGGTGATGTTTCTGACGAAGCGGTGTTAAAGGCATTTTCAAAATACTCTTCAGTCACAAAAGCTCGCGTTATTCGTGAAAAATCAGGCAAGACAAAAGGATACGGATTCGTTGCATTCAAAGATCCTGACGACTATTTCCGGGCATTCAAAGATATGAATGGAAAGTATATTGGATCGCATCCTATATTATTGCGCAAAGCAAATACAGAAATTAAGGCGAAGACAATTAAGGGAAGCAAGCCATATGAGAAAGCCACAGATCAAATTTTGAAGGCATCGATACAGGCTTCGTCTATTAAAAAGAAGAGACGGTAGTGATACAAAGGTATTCTATTTTCCTTTTTGAATTATATTTGAGGAACATTTATTAAAAACTATGATGATTTTGAAGAGCCCGATATAAGCTGGAAAGTATTATCCTTGCCAAGCTTTATTGTAACCATTTATTGTGTTTATTGAAGGCTTAGTATGCTGATTTGCTTCTCTACTGATGCTTATAGATGACGGACCATAAATTACTTGATCTAATCTGAGTTTTGTGTTAATTGTTGATCAATACTTGCACTGCATACTAACGATTATTAGTAGTTGTTTGACAAAATTGTATATTAAAGTAGTTCAGTATATATTCAAATACACGTCGATCTGTTGATTATTTCACATATTAAATCAGATTATAAATCAGAAAAACGTTGTCAAACATGGTAACTCCTCTGTTATGTAGTAAATATATTTCCCATATTGAATAATCGTACATGCACCCTATTAAAACAAACCCAGTGAAGGGTAAATTAGAAGTATCCTAAGCAATGCAAAAATGTCAATAATGGCTGCTAAAGCCTCAATAAGTTGTGTCATCGACATAATTCACCATTGTCTAGAACACCCTTGATCCAGTCAGATTCAGCTATTTCTGATACTGTTGCGCGTGATTCCCTTCGCTGAAGACACTTCTCGACAATATCCTTTGCACTTTTCCAGTTTTCTTCATCGTCAGGTACTGAAGTTGAAGAAGGAGAACCTGTAGGCGATGAAGCAGATGGAGTTGATGAAGCAGGAGGGGCAGGAGGGGTGCCAGCAGACTCTTTGTATTCGTCGCCGTTGATTGAGGATTCGCGTAATAGCTTAATCCAGCCCCATTCAATTCTAGCGATGCGATGTTTCACACGACTTCGAGCACTGCTCCGTCTGTTTCCACCGGCACTTCCAGGAGTGACGATTGACCCGTCCGGCGAGATCGTAGCAGGCGGACCATCGAAGGGGAATCTGCCTTCTACTAAGGCGTATAGTAGCACACCGAGTGCCCAAGCATCTGTTTGCCGGCCGTCGTAGGGTTGTCCCATGATCAATTCAGGAGGAGCATAATCTTCTGAACCGCAACGGGTGGTTAGCATTGGCTTCTCGGGGTCTATGTGCCGAGAGAGGCCAAAGTCTGTGAGGGTTGTGAGAGATTTGTTCTTGGATATGGATACGAGTACTGAGTCTTGGGGTACGTTTAGAAGAACGTTCTCGAGCTTTAGGTCGCGGTGAACGATGTTGTGGTTGTGGAGGTAGAGAACGGCAGAGACTACTTCGGCAAAGAGTCTGCGAACGACGGAGGGGCGAAGGATCTGGTTGCGGTCGGCTGAGGTTGCGAGATCGAAGAGGTCGCCGCCGAGGCAGTAAGGGAGAACGATGAGAGCGCGGTTTTGGTCTAGATTGAATGCGACAAGGTTGATTAGGCAGGGGTGATCGAGGTCCTGGGGTTTGTAAGAGTCAGTAAAGATATGATAATATCAAAGAAATCAAAACAAAGTACCTTGAGGATGTCAACTTCGCGCTTTAGAGAGCTTTCTATACGTTCACGAGAAACACCACCAGCCCCGGCAAGTTCAACAATCTTAACAGCAACAAGCTCGTTATCGGTAGATTCGTCAGATGTGTTGGCGTCGTCTTCGTCTGAAGATGCAACGGAAGGAAGAACCTTCCTGGCGAGGACGACGCGTGAGAATGATCCCTTGCCGAGCAGTCTGACTTCTTTCCATTTCAGCTTCCGCAAAGTCTGGTGCTCGTATGCCTCAAATAGTTCGAGTGCTTTGTCGTGGACTGAGCGGGCGCGGGTGAGTTCGCGCTGGAGTGGATCTGGGAAGGCCTGGGTGAGCTCGCCGTAGGGCTTGCGGGGGGTTGCTGGTGCCGCTGGAGACGGCGCTGCGGAGGGCGCTGCTGGTGAAGGTAGTCGCGGCGGCGGACCAAGACGGTGAAGAGACGGAGTGCGAACGGGCAGCCTGTCTGCTGCTGCACTGCCGACGATGGGCGAAGGAAGCGGAGTCAGGTCGCGATAGAACGTGGGCGAGTCGATCGAGCGTGCGCGCATGCGTCCGGCGGCGCTGCCGATTGGCGGTGAAGTCTGCACGCTGAGCACCGGCGGGCGCGTCTCTTGCTTGGACATCGGACAGGTCGTCGTTGTTGTCGTGAAGAGCGCGAGTCCGGTCGCTGGCGGCGGTGAAGACTCCGACGGTTGGCGCTGCGGATCAAACTGTCCTCACCAGCGTTTCTGAGACGAGGTTCTGGTCCAAATTTGGCGCGCCGCTCTCTCAGCCGCAGCAACCGCCTAATTAAGACAGGGTCAAGGGTTTCTCCAACTGCGGAAATACAAACAATCAAGTTGAGCTGCCAAAGCTTCATTCTCGTGCGCAGAGGCTTGCGGATTACTGCGGATTACGCAAGCCCTGTCTTTGTTCTCGTCTATGTTCAGGTCTGTTCTATTTTTACACAGCGTGTTTACGCGTCTAGCACCACGTTAACACCCTCCACGTCTTCCATGTATCGTATCCTCATAATCTCAAACACAAATAGCCCCACGCTGCTCGACGGCACAGCGCTCAGCGTGTACCGAAAAAACCCACGATACAGCCAGCGCACCCACGATCCCCCGCTACGGCTCTTCTCCTTCATTACCTTCGCTTCTGCGTAAGTCCGCATGTACGAGGCCATGTATATCTTCGCTAGCTCGCGCCCGTTCACATGGCGCGGTGCTGCGGTCCCTTGCGATTGCTCGTATAAATGCGTGCGGAAATCAATCGTCTCAAGCATCGTCAGGTGAATATTCTGTATCCGGCTCAAAGGGTACTGTACGCTCTGCAGCGCAACGGTCGCGGCAGCTCCAGCTCCTAGCACAGTGGCAGGGTATATCGCTGCCGAGGGCTTCTCTCGAATACTCTCGACTGTCTGCTCAGAACTCACTGTCGCGCCCCGTTTCGCATCTGCATACCGTGGCACAGGAGCTCCACGTCTTTCAACAATCGCGTTATAACTCCACTGCTTAAACCCTTCAAACGTAGAAAAGAACATTGCAAACCCAGCAGACTCTTTCGCAAGTGATAAAGTGAACCCGGCCATTACTCCACGAAACCCGATATCCTTCAACTTATTAAAACTATAACGCCATAATGACATGTGCTGCTTTTCCATCTCTCCAGTCTCGGGAATTAACAGCTCGGATACTGAGAATCTGTGGAATATAGCGTCAATTGGCGCCGCTGCTAGCGACTGCATCGCTCCGGCGAACCCGCCGGCTAAAAATGATTGTTTGAATTCTAGATGTGTATTTTCACTGTTTCCAAATACCGGAAGAGCTGCTAGATATGATGTATACAGTACGACTCCGATTGCTGAATTTGCAATCATCGGCGGAAGAACTACAGTCATCAGCATTTCCTTCACGCAATAGCTCACTCTCTATATCTCACCTTGATCTGTAATAAATCTAAAACCATGCTCACTCCACGCATGCCTTAAAAGAGCAAAACTTGAATGTGTTTTGAAACTGTATGGTAAACTTGATGCTATCGCCGGATTGATTGCTCTAGGAACAAGCAGATAATCCACCCGTGTAGGCCGGAACAGCTTCACAGGCACACGAGCATACAGCGCAATAATCTGCGACATGAATGCTCGAGTACCTGCCGTTGCTGCACCCACATATTGATTCGTGCTGTTGTTCTTTTTGCGGGTGTTGCCTGAGCTTGTGGAATCGTCCGATGCTACAGGTGCTGACATTTGTCCATCATTAAACGCGGCAGAAGAAAGCTGCTGCCCCATGTAGCTCAAAGACATTTTATCGGTACATATCCTATACTTATCTATATTTCAAAAACAATACAAACGGCTGGTATATGCGCTATTCTGAGTAGTGCTGTTGGCGATGGAGTTTTTGTTGTGGAGGGAACTGGCAAAGTTCACGTGGATATTCATAGGCGATCAGTGAGTTGGGAGTTGCAAATATCCACCGGAACAGCCATTTTCTGCGCGTTCGAACAGCCTAACCACATACCTAGGTTATTATTCAGACTATATTCATAATATCGTATATTTTAATGACTAACGACTATCTAAATACAATCTATAAAAGCTACGCTTCCTTGTTATATGGAAAAATACAATCTCTTGCCAATGCATATGCTGCTTGTCTATAAGCCAAAGACAATATGAAATGAATATAAACCAAAAAAAAAAATTAACCGATAAATAGCGATAAAAATAATGCAAACCCTGCGCCAACAATCTTGCTCTAATTAGAGACCAAGATTGCGTGTGAACATCCCAAAGCATAAATAACACAAATGACAATACATATCAATATGAAATTAGGCAATATAAATAGCACGTATAAATGATTAAGCTGATCTGAATCGCAGCTTCTCTAAATCATCCTCTTTTTCGTCTATAGCACTTGATGCTGTTCCAACCAATGCAACAACATCGTCATCTGCTTGACTGCTATTGCTATCCCGTGCAACATCACTCGAAGTAGCATTTGATGATTCGCCACTTTCAATGCCATTTGCTTTCTCCTGCTCTAGCTCTTTTTGTCGTTGCTTTTCCTCAGCTGCGAGTTTCATCTCCTCTTCTTCATCGGCAACCCATCTTCTGAAAACAGGGACAGACAGCGACGAGAAACACAGTTGCTCGATCTGATACAGAATAATAGGGATCTGAAGCATCTGTTTAGTCTGATCAGTAATACCAGCATGGTTACTGTACAATGCGTTGATCAATGGAACACCTAGAGCAGGAGTCTTTGCCGGTACAACGTAGCAGATTGCGATAGTATCTCGTTTGCTAAATCGGAAGAATCCTACAAAAGCATCGAGATATTTGTTTTTGAAATGTAACTTGTGAGATCCTCTCGTGATGAGCAAAGTTGTGAACAGGAACAGCCAGTAAAGACCCAAGTTCTGCATCAGAACAAGAGCGGTTGTTTGCGGGGTACTATCAGCGAATGCACCAGTGGCAAAACAAGACGAGAAGGTACTCCACATGATGAGAATCAAAAACACCGAACCAAACTTATTAATTTTGAACTTGAGAACGACCCAGTTAACTTGCTTTTCAAAGAAAAAGCGGATAACCTGTCCGACGAAAAGAGGCACAAAGACAGTGAGACCTAGTTGCTTGAAGACTGAGCGATATAGCGAGTTGTAGCCACCGGTACCACTGGCGGGACGCAGGTCACCCCATTTATCGTCGGAGGACATGTACATGCTGATCAATGCAGGGGAGAGGACAGGCGATAGCAGGTTAGCTATAAGAGTAGTGTTAGCTCATATCTTGATCTATGAGATTTCACCGCAAAAGACTTACCAATGGTTACTTCAACAAGAGTAGCCGCATGGTTTCCATGAGCACTTCTGGTAAAGACCACGTTTGAGCCAATAGTTGTAGGAGTGCATCCGAGAAGAATGAAGCCGCCAATAACGGGGATATTGAGATGCGGATCGTCAGCTTTCAACGCCGCGTATGCAAAAACGAAAAATAGGCAACTAGTGAACATGTAGGACATGATTTGTGAGAAGAGGTGGATTTTGTACAAAGCTGCAGCTTGAAGGAAGACCTTGTGGTTCATAGTCAAACCAGAGATGAAGAAGATGAGAGCGGGGCAGACGTAGACGATGGAGTACTGAGACGCTATCCAACCACCTTTTCGGCCCAGATTAGGCACGAGATATGCAATAAGAACAGATATTCCAAGACAAATGAGAAACCACTGGTCGATGGCCATTTTGATGTAGTCGCGCCAGGTCATTTTCTTCCATGCTGCCCAAAACGACGCCACGAAGGACTTTACTTTGGTGAGCATTTTGGAGGTGTTGCGGAAGTTTTTAGACGAGAAAGAAAGGCTGTATTAAGCTGATGAAGCTCTTTCAAGGGTTGCACGTCTGAAATTGAATCCGTCTCGCGCTGTGGGAGTGCCGAAGGAAAGGAAGATGCGGGCAAACCTGAGGTTCGCGTATCTCCAAAGAAGGAAGCGGTATAAGTTTTACCGGAGATAATGAGCACGCGCTCTGAGGGAGGATAAAGACTATCGCGGTACTTGCAGTTTCCACTACTAATGCAGCAACTAGCACAAATGAAGAGGATGAGAGGAATGAATGACAGAAGGAGAAGGAAAGGAAGATAAACGACAGGCGACTCTGAGTTGAAAAGGAGGGCTTTTTTCAGGCTGGTTGTTCACTTGCTGTGCCCGACAAGCGGCCGGATACCCGCTCTGATTGACGCCCTAGCCCTGGATGACATGCATGGATGATTTTAGTGGTGGAGTAGTGGAGGGAGAAGTGGCGGAGAGGATGGGGAAGTTGGGCGGTTTGCGGGATATCAGGAAGAAAGCAAACAAACATGATAACAACACTAGAGACTTGTTTATAATATTCTGTTTTGATAAGCACAGCTTGTTAGTTATCAGTCAGTTTTATGCTGCTCTCACTGAGTATGTGCGGCTGCGGTGTTTCTCATTGGTTTAGGGTAAACTAAAAGGAGTAATGGTCGTTTTGGGAAATCTAATGGTATTATATATATCCTTGGGTTAGCAGTGTAATTGCCATATTGTATTGAAATAGTATGTAAAATAGTAGTTTTATAATGTAAGAGCAGTTCTCGCAAGTCTCAAACTTCCCCTTCAAAAAGCGGTACTGCAAACACTTGCATTTACAAACTCGTCTCATCATCGCCAGCCCATCTCCTGCTCATTAATCAAATACAAGCAGTAGGCCAACAACAACATCTTACTCTGCCAGCGCTCCGTTAGGACGTTTTCTCAGAACCTGAAACCAATCTCGTCTCAATAAAGAAAATAAGACACAGTTTCAGAGAAAAATCCTGCAGCCCAAAGACTGCATCGCTGGCTATAGCTATTACATGCACATTAGTGCAGTTATTGTTCAATAAATCAATTAATAACCCCTAAAGCGAAAAAAGCATGCAAAGACAATTTCTTATTCTCTTTCTCCCACTATATGTTCCTTCCTTCACTCATTCCTCTAATCAATGCTGTCTTCTGTGCTTAGTTGTTGACTGACTATTGCTTGCTTCTTGCTCACAGACGTAAATCATAATGTCATGTAATGGTCAAACAGCGCGGAAATACTCTCGCCATAATGGTTCCGGCGCATGCACTCGGCAAGAATCGGCGATATATCAATAACAATCAACTTGCTGTGTCCATTTCTTCGCGCAGATGGAATAGGGAAAGTATTTGTAACAACAATCCAGTCAATACATCTTGACTTCTCCATCTCTTCTAATGTATCGTCTCCAAACACACCGTGCGTAGCAATAACATATACGCATTTAGCGCCACAATTCTTAACACAGTGCTCAGCAGCAGCGATAAACGACCCCGGACGATCAATCATGTCATCCACAATTATAGCTGTCCGGTCTTTAACATCTCCCACTAGAGTAATCATCTTCTCGGCATCCATCTGCTCGAAATTGTCTTCGTCGTCCGATTCAGTAGCATCGATTGTACCACCAAGCGCCAAATCTGTCTGTGACGCCAACGAAAACACGGAGGATTGCATAGGATCATTCTCAAATTGAGAACCCTCAGTAGATCCTTCAGCTGGCGGAGCCTCATAATCATCGTCAACCACATGTCCTTGAACCACTCTAGCTGAGCGGATCTCAGACATTGACATATGGTCTTCCTCTTCATTCTCCTCCTCTTCAAGTATCGTAGGCGAAGCCCGCGAGATTGGAAAAACATTTTTCCGGCGTCTATCAGTGTGGATCATGGCAAAGTCGATTTTCAGCGCGTCTGCAAGCGCAGTCACGCGTTTTGTCCCACCTGGGTTCTTCGACACCACAACAGCGTCAGTCCAATCTGGTACATTGTGACGAATCCAGCGTGCAAGAGTAGGTCCTGCGTGAAGATTGTCAACTGGTTTTGTAAAAAATCCCTGCATTTGCGCGGCATGGAGGTCCATAGTAATGACATGATCCGCACCAGCCATCGTAAGCAGGTTGGCAATCACTTCTAGCAGTCAGTTGCCGCGTCCACGCTAATCATAATAAACAAAATAATCGTGACTTACTTCGCGCAGTGATAGCTCCTCGGTGTTTTTTCATTTTGCTCTGTTTCGAATAGGGGAAGTATGGCACAACAGCTAAGCATAACGTTAGTCCCAGTCTACTACACGATTCCCCACAAATACGGTAAACGTACCAGTAATCTTGTTTGCGGATCCGCCACGACAGGCAGCAATCATGATTAGAAGTTCCATGATATGGTCATTTATTCTTGGCCATTGTCAGCCTCAACTCCAGACAGAGTCGCGAGACAAAGAACGGAATACAAACCTGGACGAGCCACTCTGGACGATATAGACATCCTCGTCTCTAATAGACTCCCCTTTATATAAAATGTCAATCTCTATTATACACAAACAAAGCCCAAAAAACAGACTCACCCATAGAAACCGAGGTCTCCCCGTTGGCAAACTTCTGCAGGGTACATTTTCCTTCCTGAACACCCAGTCTCTCGCAGATCAACTTCCCCAGCTCCGGATGCGAGGTGCCCACAAAAATCTTCGACTTGCGCATAGTTTCTCGTGCAGAAGAGAGTAAACTCCAGCTTACTATGTGCTCAGCGCCTTGAAATAAAAAGAGGAGGCGTAATCAGTGATAAAAACTGGTGAAGACGGGTGAAAAACAGCGGTGGAATCCAACAAAAGAAAACTGTTTTTGAGAATTTCTGCCCTTCTTTTCACTTCAGTCCAACTAATTTTTTAGGGTGATTCTATCTTAAAACTCTAATTCCTCCTCCGCATGAGCACAAAAACGCAGGTGTGTTCATTGGCTGCAAATTAGGGTTTCTGACTGGCTCTTGTTCGAGTGCGAAGAGAGGCCTTATTTACATCAGGAATCCCTGATATCAGCCCTGGTTTTGTTGATCCGGACTGAAAGAAGCACATACAAGCAATGTAGGCTGTCTTTGTTGTTATTGTACTGTTTTTGTGTGTTTGTTAACATCTTCTCTTGCTCGCAGGGCTCCTCGCTCGCCTTCTCCCGCGCACTCGCGTTCGCCCACGCCGGAAGGATCGCGTTCGTCTTCTCCCCGAGGAAGATCTCCTTCTCCGCGTTCCCAATCCAGCGCTGGTTCTCCGCGTCCCGCTAACAATTTATCTCGTTCAATTTCACGATCACGATCCCGCTCACGGTCATATTCTTCGAGATCGCGTTCGGCGAGCTACGATTCGAAACGCTCCTACTCGCGTTCCCGGTCAAGATCACGATCGTACAGTCCGCGTAGTCGGAGTCGCAGCTATGATTCGCGCAGTCCTAGCAGAAGTAGGAGTCCGCCTTACCGTGGTGGGCGAAATAGATCTCAGAGTCCTCCTGAACTGATGCCAAAGAGAGTCGGTATTCCTAGTTTTTGTATGTATAGAATCATTTGTTAATATGCCCCTGATTTATAGATCTGTATCGAAAAGTTGACGCCTGCTGTTAGTGAAGGTCACTTACGCGAGATCTTCTCTGCCTATGGACGTGTCTCAAACATAGCGATCCCACGAGGCCCAAGAGGTAACTCAAACTCTCTACTCCATCCTGTATTCGGCATTACTAACTCCTATCCAGGTTTTCGCGGTATCTGTTACATGTCATTCGATACAGAAGCCGAAGCCGACCTTGCAATCGCGCATATGGATGGTGGAATAATCGACGGCTCTAAAATTGACGTCGCACACTCAACTCCTCCACCTCAACGCGGCGGTCGCGGGCCCCGTGGCGGCGGTCCACCAAGAGGCGGTAGACGAGGTGGTGGTGGAGGATGGAGCAGTGGCGGCGGTAATGGCCGAGTCGACAGTTACGTACCAGGCGGTCGAGTTAGCGGTGGTGTAGGCTCTGGAAGTGTACGAAGATGGTCACGTAGTCCACCTCCTCGACGTGACGATCGAAATGGGAATGGGAGATATAGAAGTCGCAGTCCCTGGCGCCGATTCAGGTAGCCAATATGCGGGATAACATTGCTTATTTTGTGTACTATTACCAAAGTGTGACTGTAATATTAGGAATTTGTCCAGTGCTTTGCGATGGAATGTATCATTAGATGATTTATTATCAATATTGAATAAAAAATTGGTACATCTAGAAGTTCTATTTACATGCAACCACAAACAAACGCCAAACCAGAAAAAAAAATATTCTAGAAATTCTTTTATACATATCCACCATGAGTATCTAGACAATATATGTCACTCTGGCAAGTTCCTGCACAGCTTGTTCGTCATAGATGCCTTTCATTTGGAAAGCAACTTTCTCAGTCATATGCGCAGATATAGGTCGACAAAGGAATCGTAGTTCGTATGGGTCAGACACTTGGAGCAAGGCTGCTGCGCTGAGAACATAGACTCTTGACAGGTCTGTGAAATGTAGTCCATTTGCTTGGAGGACTCCTGAAATGATGTAATCTGGGATTGATTTGTTGCCATTCTCTCTCTTGGCAAACACATTTCGCGGATTCACGTCTCCAAACCCTGCTGTTGTCTCGGCACTATCGTCAGATTTAGCGAATGTGTCGATTGATGCTGCAGTCTGACCAAGCGACTTGAAATGCTCAATAACCTTTGACTTTGAAGTTGAATCAGGAACAAGCACCAAACACTTCTTTGCGTCACTTTTTGATTGCTCTGAAATAACAGTTTCGATATGGCGTCTAGTCACAGTAGCCGAAATCTCATCAAAGAGTTTTTGGTGCGGTCGCCATCCACTTCTACTATTGAAAATATCGGGCATGGGCGCTTTCTCAACTACAGTGAGATAATTCATCCCGACGTAGGGTGCCAATGGCTTAAACCTCCTGCCAAGTAGTCCATACGTTTGCATCTGAGAGTCTGCCATCCATCCTGAGTTCACCACTGTCTTATAGAGAGTATCAGCAACCGAAGCGGAAGAAGATAAAACAATTGTAGTCAAAGGTATATCTAGAGAGTATACTCGTAACGCTTCTTTGCGTAGTTTAGTGAGATAGCCCATCGCCATTGTCACGCGTCTCATTGTAGTTGCATTTCTCCTTTTTTTACCAAATGTTGTTTTGGTAGCGCTCAGCTTGAGCTGCTTGTCAGCTTCGTCTACGACGACGGTTCTGACAAAGGCTAGATGAAGCAGTTCTCGTAATCCCTCATCCGAGAGCATTTCAAGTAATCTAGCCGGTGTCATAATAAGAATGTGAGGAGTGGGATACTCTTTTAGCCTGTCCATCTGAGTCTTTGTGATTTCTTCGCCAGCTCTGAAAATAAACTGGGCCACTTGGGCGATGTCGACCGGTGCATTGCCATGTCGTAAAGAGGAGACAATGAGATCCATGTATTGAAAGCCTAGCTCGACAGTCGGAACTAGAATAAGTGACATAACACTCGGAATCGGTGTTTTGTAGCGAGGTTGAGAAAGACAATGAAGAGCTGTTGCAAAGGATTTTCCGGTTCCGGGTGGAGAAACGCCAAAGAAGGAGCTGTTCTTTTGAAGGGCCTGCAAAAGCGCGTACTGGACATTTGTTGGTGTGGTGAGTCCTGAGAATCTTAGACGTACACTTTTTAATACTGCTGGTCGTATATTGAAATCCTTTAAGCTTGTTAGTTGATATTCGATTATCTGCGGTTAGAACGGCATACCTCAAAGCGAGCATTGTGTCCTATGTGAAAACGCTCAGGGAGCTCTGATCTGCAGTCCATCTGCCTCACATCCACCTTAACTTTAACCTCCTCTTCCACTTTCACTTCCACCTTGACCTCTGGTTGTTCATTCGCTTTCTCGTCCACCTTGGCATCCAGCTCCACTTCCGCCTTCTCATCCATCTTCTCTTCCACAGACTTGATCTGATGTTTTGTATCTCGAGCTTCATTGCGATGTATATCACGTGGTTGGATCTTAATGATCGGTTTAGAGACAATTGTTGAGTGGGTGAAATCCGACGATGACGATGAGACTGGTTTTAATGATTGAAGATCGACTGATAAAAACGGTATGCTCGAGACCACTGAATTTGACACAGGCTCATTTTTGTTCTGCTGCTCCCCAGATTGTTTTGGCAATGCTACAGCATCGCCAGATAACGGCTGGTTTTCTTCATTCTGAGCTGATCCAGGTGCTGCTGAAGTACTGTTATATCGACAGTGTCCAACTCGACTCGTAAAACCTGCAGACTCGAGTCTTTTTCTTGGGATAGCAGCCACTCCAAACCTCCGCGCAGGCAGTCTGCCAAATAGACTGACTACCGACAAACTCATAACACTTCCACTCAGAGTCCTGACAACACTCACTGGGGTGTGCTTCTTCTGATCTCGAAAGCAGTGTTCTCGCCATTCAAAATTTTGTGCGTTTGCCCTTTGGGAGTTTACGGATTTCTAAATTAAGGTTTCAAGGTTACCCTAATATTTAGATCCGGGTAACGATTGCTTAAACCCACTTATTGTGGGTAACTAAGACGAGTTAGCAATGACGCGATAAGCAAAGGCAAAACTCATCGTGTGGATTTATGGTCACGGGCCAAGTTTGCTGAGAACGAGACCGTTTCCGGCCATTTAGTTTTGTTAAGAAATGGTAGTTGATTGATTGTATTTCTTTGTCTTTGTTTACCTGTGTTTTTGAGGTGAATTAAGAGTGCGACTCGAGATAGTCTGATAAGAGAAAGACAATCATGTCAACATCGAACCCAGATATGGCTGGACCCATCGACCCCAAAGTCGACGTACTTCAGATGCCAGGTATTTCCCTATCTAATACGGTAACAAAACTTACAAAGAGCACGTCAAGCTAATTGAGATGATAGCTGAAATTCGAAGACAATTCTATCGAGATCTACAGAGTCTGACGCAATACGTCGACCGAGATCTGCGACAACGAATTACATCTGTTCACGCAAACGCAAAACATATTTCGACACAGTCAAAAGAAATCAGAGTGCGTACTGGAGCACTTGCCAAGGATACTGGTAAATGGGAAGAGTTAGCGGAGAAAGCTACACAGGCGTTAAAGGTGGGCATAGCTGTCTGTTCTGTCTCTTGATATGTTGCTAATCGCTTCTGATATAGGAAGCGGGAGATGTCCAAAACTGGGCTGAGATTCTTGAAGTTGAAATCAGTGCAGTGGAAGAGACCATGCGCATTGCTTATGGATTAGACGAAGAAGAGGAAGAAGAGGAAGACAAGAAATTTACAAACAGCAAGTCATGATGCATCTTCTACTTTGCAGCTCATAATCACACTGCAAAAATACTCTTTGTCACTTTCTTAGTCTAGTCTTGATTATAATCGGCAGCATGCCCAGATATTTAGTCACAGCTGATTATGAGATGTAACGCCTACTGCGAAAGGCACATCGAAGTGATCTGCATAACACTCTGTTATCATGGAGTAAGCAAGGCATATTTTCGCTTAGCAGAATATGCTCCAGCAAGTCGAAAATAGCTAGCTCGGTATTTTGCTTATTGCTGAATTTTTCAGCATGCTATGAATTGAACCTGCGTGTGTTCCAATTCTAGTGAAGCGGTGTGTATAGCGTTGCAACCAGGACTCACCTGAAACAAACATTGTTCAACTTTGGAACTTGTGATAGCTCACTTAAATTTTTATTGTTCAAGCCTTTTCTATTTTTCATTGGAATAGCGCCGAACAGAGCCGGGAAAGAAGGAGAGTATGTTGCCAGGTTAGACTCTGTCGTTCACAAATGAAGACTTACGCTGTCTCATGAATAAAGCAGCAGCTCTGGGACTTGTTGTCTTTTACGTAGATAATGCAACTTTTTTAATTCAGAAATCTAATAAATATTCACATATTGTCTATGTAATTTCTCTGTTCAGTGAAGTAGATCCCAATTAGACCAGCCATGAGCCGCACGTTTAGAAAAATTCGAGATGCTCTTGGACGTCATAGTTTTCTCGAATCTGGACAAAGTTCCCTGCTATTGTTTACTCCAGCAAACACTACCTTCGTATATCTATACAGTCAAAGAGCTAGGCAGATTATTTATAAGTCAGTTGCATCAGAGCAGAGGAGATGAGCGACAAGAAGAGGATACTTTGGACGGTGGCAGGACTCGCCGCCACTTCTGCGTTGTCAGTTCTGTGCACATTAACAGTCCAATCCTATGACCGAGAGCGGAAGTTACGAGCGTTGAAAGAGGCAGCGGCGGAGTTTGAGGATCCTACACCGGGTTCTTTTTCGCGGACTGTGTCTGGTAATGAGGGGAGGAAGAGGACTACGAAGAAGAAGCCGATCCAGTTGAATGAGTTTGGAGTGCCCGTTGGACACACTCTTTCTTCTGTTTCTGAGGGAGAAGATGACGTTGAGGAATATGACCAAGATATTATTGACGAGGAACTTGCGCGAAATCGCGTGTTCTTTGGAGACGAAGGACTGAAGAAGATCCGTGACTCGTTTGTCGTCGTGATCGGATGCGGCGGAGTCGGATCATGGGCTGTGACGATGCTCGCAAGATCGGGTGTAGGACGGATGAGAATCGTTGATTTTGACCAGGTTACTCTGTCATCACTTAATCGGCATGCAAGTGCGACGCTGGAGGATGTGGGCACGCCTAAGGTCACCAGTCTGGCGCGGTACATGAAAAAGATCGCGCCGTGGATCAAGATCGACGCGAAGGTTGATTTATGGACAAAGGAGACCGCTGAGGATCTGTTGTCCGGATCACCGACGATTGTTATTGACGCAATTGATAATATTGATACGAAAGTGGATTTGTTAGAGTACTGCCATAAAAACGGTCTTCCCGTGATCTCAGCAATGGGCGCAGGCTGCAAGGCTGATCCGACTCGAGTCCAGGTTGACGATATCTCAGGTTCGGCAGAGGATCCGCTTGCCCGCGCGACCCGAAGACGACTACGCATGCGCGGAATTGTGACTGGAATCACTGTGGTGTATTCCTCTGAGAAGCCAGGGCCCGAGAAAGCTACGTTGCTGCCGCTCGACGAGGAAACATTCGAGCAGGGCAAGGTCGACGAGCTAGGCGTGCTTCAAGATTTTAGGGCACGAATCTTACCAGTTTTAGGAACTATGCCGGGAATCTTTGGATTGACTCTTGCAACACATATATTGACTCACATTGGTGAGTATCCTGTCGGCGAGTACATTGCGACCAAGAACCGCGTCAAGACATACGAGACTGTATTCCAGCAGATGTCAGGCCAAAGAATGCGTCTTGAAAAAGTTCAGGTCCTTCCATTTGATACGGATGATATTGGATATATGATTGAAGAAGTATTCCGTGGCCGTTCTGTAATCTCACGCGAGTGTGGCGCGGGACGAATTGCACTGTGTAAATGGCGTATCGAAGACGGATGGACGATGCAGAATGTGGTCTTGATGACGAGAGAGGAGATGAAGAAGCACGAGAAGCGAGTGTTAAAGGATGGTGAGAAAGTTGAGGATGTTTATCCAAAGACAGTTCTTGATTTAGTTGAGAGACGGTTTGCCGAGGAGAGAGCCTATTCTCGGTATAGAGAGTAGTGAATTTTTAATTTACGAATATTGTACATAGTATATTTAATTTTTTATTCATAAAATATAACCCGATGATAAGGCTCATTATAAGACGTATTATCGCCGATTGACGGCAGTGAATCCGCCGCCAAAGGACACATCCTCCATTTCTTCGTCTTCGTCCTCTTCCGGGGCGCCGGCGTCATCGTTCTGGCTTGCGACCATTGTCTCTTCTTCTTCTTCGTCGTCATCGTCTTCTTCTTCTTCTTCTTCTTCTTCGTCATCGCCGCCAGCTTCTGCAGCTTCCGTAGCAGCGCCAGCGGCATCGTCGGGTGCAGATGTAGATGTCAGGCCGCTCTTGGAAGGAGTCGCGGCAGCGCCTGTAGAGGTTGGAGGCACACTTCCAGGAGCGACATATGCCTCCATTTCGCGGTTATACCGAGCCTTTTCAGCATCGTAGAGTTCATAGTATGGTTTACGACCCTCGTCACCGAGGTCGCGCCATGCTTCGGCCATTGCCTTTGTGAGATCAAAGTTATCGCCGCCGTGAGCGATGCCGTGAGCGCGGACGCGTTCTTTTTCGTGGTCGCAGAAGATGATGTAGGCGTTCTGCGGACGCTTGGGTGCGTTCGGATCTTTGGGTGTTTGCTGTTTCTTTTTTGAAGAGGATGTGGAGGGAGTGGATGTGTTTGCGGAGGCGGTGGAAGCGGTGGCAGCTGCAGAGGTGGAGGACGCAGAGGTTCCAGCAGCGGGGGCTGATGCAGAGGAAGGAGAATGACGATGTTTACCCGAGGACTCTCTTATGGGAGATAACGAGCCGTCAGAGTCACGGCGATGGCGTCTGTGTATGCGAGGGGGCTATGAGTAATTGTGAGTACGAGCAACGAGGGGAATCAAACGCGTTGGAAAGATCAGCGCGCGCAAACGAAGTTGTTACCGAAGGAGGAGGAGACGGAGTTCCGTCAGAGTCGTCTGCTTTCAAGAAGGTACGCTCCTCGAGTTTTTCGAGGAGCAATGCGCGTTCGAGACGCATGCGCTGGACGGCGCGTTTCGAGCGGGCAAGACGCAGGGTGAGGACATCATTCTGGTCCTCGATCTCTGTGATGCGGCGCTTGAGATCTTTGCATTTTTGTTTGTACTTGATCTCTGAGGAGAAGAGTTAGTGGAGGAGCAGAGGGTGTGATGAGGCAGGGCGGAGGGAGGGTACCTTCGGACTGGGGGATTGAGGGTGCAGGGGCGAGGCCCGGTTTGGCCACCTGTAGAGAAGATGGGCGGTCAGTGGGGGAAGTTCTGATGGGGGGGGGGAGGAATTAAGGGATAATTTGATTTAGAAAGACGCACCTTTGACATTGCGGGAAGCTGAAGGACAGGAAACAGATAGGCGAGCGATAAGATAAGGAGAGGAAGCAGTCTGATGGCGACTGATGAGAGCCGATGAGGACGACGATGGACGAGCACAGCGCAACGCAGCGCAGGCAAAGGCTTTGCTCGTTGCTCGTTCGCGCGCCGCCTCACAGTCTGTGGTTTGTGCCGGCCCCGGCCACGTCCGCTGAGAGTGAGTGAGTGAGTACGAGGCCCTTGCTTACAAGTACAAACCCCGTTTATTACAATGGTACAAACACCGCTGATTACATTTAATGGTAAAACGACTGTTTAGTAACACTCAACAGACACTACTCTTCCACACTCATGTACCACTCCAAGTCTATTATACAAGATTACACTACAATCCAATGGAAACCAAAAATAATAATCAAGATATGTATTAAAAACTAACTACTCTCCGCCAGCACAGCTTAAACTTCAGCGTTCTTCAGCACGCCTTAAACCACACAAAAGTCCTAAAAGGACGAAATCAAAAATTATAAAGCCCAGACTACCCGAAGATAGTTGGCGGTCACGGAAAATCCGCGCTGTGCAATGCAGATTCCATGGCCGGCCACCGAGAATTCATGAGCTCCGATGACGCTTTCAGGTAAGTATGAAGAAGAAAGAAAAAAAACATGAAAAATCACAGCGCGCCCTGGAGTATTTATACCTCGCTGCTTGACTCAAGCCCTACATTCTCCTGGCTTGTAGGGTTTATCACGTGTGTATTTTTTTGCTTACTTAACATGTATCTAAGCAGAGCAAATATTGCAACGGTGCGAATACGAGCCCGCCGTTCTACATTCCTCAGATAAGAGCAGCCGCATGTATATTTCCCTACGCACTTATGCCACAAACACGCCTGCGTGCGCCCTATCTGCTGCTATCTTGACTCTGCTCTCCTCCCTCACTAAGCCTACCCGGCGCGCCCTGCAAGTCGCCCTCCCTGTGCACAACGCTTGACCGCCTCGAGCTCCCTCCACCTTCTTCTCTTCCTCTTCTCTCTTCTCTCATCAACGCTACCTCCCCTTCTTCCTCTCCACCCCCCCCTCTCCTTATCCTATTGTCTGCACAATGTTTGACAAACGGACCGCGCGTTACGTCTCCCTTGTGGCCGACTTCTGGGTCTGTACGTCACTTCGTCTCCTGAATTGTTGTTCCGCCGCTTATCGGTGGATTGTCGTCCTCGAACTCCATCACAAACTAATCATCTCTTCTTTCCTCTCTAGCCCTTGGCTCCGGCACCCATTACGTCTACTCTGCCTATGGACCGCAGCTCGCTGAGCGTCTCGGCTTCTCCGCCACCCAGTCCTCCGTCATCGCTACCCTCGGCAGTGTCGGTGTCTACCTGTCAGTCCTCCTCTTGATGATCACCATCCCCGTATTCTCTGCCATATCCCTCCTGCTGACTTATCTCTCTCTTTTGCAGTGTCGCTCCTGCCGCCGGTGTCGTCATCGACCGGAAGCCTCCTCACGTTCCCATCCTCATCGGTGCTTGCATGATTCTCTTTGGCTACATGATGATGCGTTTCGCCTATGTCTCCGAGCTTCGGTCAGTCGCCTTCGTCGGTATCTTCATGATCATCGCCAGTGCCGGAAATACCTTCGCCTACCACGCCTGTGTCAAATGTGCCGCGGTCAACTTCCCCAAAAAGCGCGGAACTGCCACCTCGATCCCTGTCGCCGGATACGGTCTCTCCGCTCTGTTCTTCTCGCAAATCGGTAACGCTGCCTTCCCCGGTGACACTGGTCGCTTCATGCTCATGCTTCCTCTGCTCTCGTCTGGCCTCGTCTTCCTCGGTCTTCCCTTCGTTCGCAACATCACCCTCGAGAAGATCGCTGACTCTGAGGTTGCCATCGTCCCCGAGGACATTGCTGAGGTTGAGACCGACGCGCTTATTCGCCACACTCGCACCAACGAGTCCTCCGTCAACGAGAAGAAGTCGTACTCTGCCATCACCGAATTCGAGCAGGAGTCCGCCCGCTCTGTCACCGCCACCGATGACGAGGAGGCTTCCATGGTCGACGAGATTGTCTACGCCCACGACGAGCCCGATGAGATTGACATTCACGGATGGCAGCTTCTCCGTGACTTCCGCTTCTGGACTCACTTTGCCATCTTCGGTCTCATGTCTGGCTGCGGTCTTATGTACATTCTCTCTGATGGATATGTTCTCCGTGCTCTCTTCACCTACCGCAACCCCTACATCTCCCCCGCTGACTTGCTCAAGAACCAGGCCATCCAGGTCTCGCTCGTCTCTTCCTTCTCGTTCATCGGTCGTATTATCGCCGGATTCGCTGCTGACCGTCTTGTTCACCGTGGATACCAGCGCATGTGGGTCATCTTTGTCGGAACTCTTGCCTTCGTTCTTGCCCAGATTGGTGGTGTGACTATCACCTCTTCGCGCTTCATGTGGTTCACTTCGATCTTCAACGGTATGGGATACGGTGCTCTCTTTGGTTCCTACGCTTCCATCATGTCTGAGACTTTCGGAATCAAGCGTTTCTCGGAGAACTACGGTTTCCTCACTATCTCGACCGTTGTTGGCTCAGATGTCTTTGCCTTTGCCTTCGGTGCCATCTACGATGGAAATTCCTACTTCATTCCCGAGGATGCTCTTATGAACTACCCCGAGTACTCTGGCAACTTCACCTCTGACTCGCCTTACTATGACATGGCCACCACCTACCAGTACTTTGACGAGTTCACCAACACCACCGTCCGCCGCTTTGGTTCGCAGGTCGGCCAGGTTTGCGACCTCGGAGTTGACTGCTACCGTACCGCTTTCATCATCACTCTCCCCTGTGCTGTTGTTGCTACTATCCTTTCGTTGTTGCTCATTCGCTATCAGAACCGCAAGAACACTCGTGATGCTATGGAGCGTGAGGCCATGCTTGCTGCTGCTAACGCAAAGTCCCTCGAGTCGTCTGACGAGGCTACCGTTGTTGCTGACGAGTAAACTCTTGACTCAAATGTCTTTATGACGCTCCCTCAACGATATATATATTTTTTTTTCTCATTCCACAATCTATTCTCAATTTCAGAGAAAAGCCAAAAAGATATTTTCACATTATCATCACTACGACATTTTTGTGGATGATCGCATGTCTCTGACCATTTTTATCGTTGCTACTTGTATGTAATTTTTTTAGTTTAGAGTGGATCCGGGTTTTCTTTTTGTTTAATTGGTGTGTATTTCATTTCTTGGCTGGGCTTTATCTTCATTGCAGTGGTTTTCTTTTTCTTATTCACGGTTACTTTATGATTATGAGGTTTTGTGATGGGTTGATTTTTCTTTCATTCTTGACGGTAGGGGTGTTTTTTATCTTTACTCTATTTTTTATTTTGTTATCCATCTAAACTTGGGACAGGAGTTGTATTTGTATATTTTTTTTTTACCTTGTCGTCTTGTCTACTCATTAGCATCTCTTTTTTGACTTCTTTTTTAACAGGAGCAAGAAAGTGGTGTCATTTAATGGCCTTTTGTGTGGGTTGTGTGTGGTTTGGTTGCATTTATTTAAACCTATTATTTTACTTAGTTTTGTCAATAATGGTTTCTGGAATGATATTGTTTGATATTATCAAAAAAAAAAGTTGTGCAAGATATGTAAATTTAGTAAAGCAGCTGTTTATCTGCAGAGTAGACGGCAATCTTGTAAAAATATTTCAACCTACAAAGCAGTGGACTGAATGTCTGCTACTATTATTGTTATATTATGATCATGCAGATTATGCAAATATACACACTGTCCTCTTATCCACTACACATCCTACCGCTATCAAGTCTCATTTCAGCCAAAATAAAATCTAACAGCATGTTTAGCAACATTGAAGCCAAATAAACTGACAAAGAAAAGAAGGACGAATAAAAGAATTGGTGCGAGTAAAACCTCTGTATGTTCCAGAAACGGAAGAGCTATTTTTTTTGTGTATTAGTATATTTCAAGAAATATCCAGGAATTAGTCTTATACTTACAGCTATAGCCAAGATATGTGATGATGACATAGTAAGAAAATGCTCCAAGATAAAGGAAATTCCCTAGCAACAACGATATCCTGAAGTATTGTTAGTTGCATCGCACAACAATTCTCGGAGAATAATGCAAACGCACCAATTGTCTTTCACAATTATAGGTAGCATGACAAATTGTAGGACGTATAAGCAAAACCATATGATTAAAAATGCATTGCAGTGTACGTCAAAGCAGTATCTAATATCACATAGTGTCAGCGACTCTAATCGGCGAAATAGCAACGAGTATGCACATACGCCCATTCTAAAGTAGCATCACTCTGTGTCATCGCCATCATTCCCCGTCCTGTTTTCTGTCTCAGAAATTTATTAACGAGAAACCATCCCAGCGTCGAAATCACAGCGCCGACAGCTAAAAAATCGATAAGGATGATATTGAACATCAGTTTAACGATTGGAAAGAATCCAGGGGAATAGGCAATTCCCCACGCAATTGCTGATAGCATTAGAAATCCGGATAGTAGTAATACAAATGATGGGTCATCTCGCGCCCAGGTATTTTTTGTCTCTGTTATTCGTTAGTTCAGCAGCGATATCGCCTCACGCTTGAGCTCTCGATATCTCACGTTTCTAGATCACTGTTAGAACTCTGCATTCACAACATAAAGTGGACTGCGACTTACTCTATAATACATCTGTCGATAGACTTTCTTTGGGGCAATGAATAAATAACATATTTCCCAAATTGCCGTCTCAAAGTCCAAGGTCGGGGGTTTCAGCAACCTGCCACAACAATTAGCCCAATTCCTCACAATGCCTCATAACCACTGCTTTATTACCTCCGTATTACTACCGGTAACCGTGAAGATCCAATATATGGTGTACTATTAGAGCGGACAAGCCGCGGATGCCGCCGTGAAGAGGATATCGAAGATGTAGGTGACGGCGGAGCTGCGAATGCGCTCGGTGTCGTATCTTCACTGACGGGCAAGATAGAGAGACCCGGTCCATTATTGTCGTTCATTGATGGAGTCAATGCTCTCCTGATTGTGTTCAAAGCCATGGTTCCGTGTAAGCACTCAGCTTATGGCGATTATTTGCGTATTTGTCGTTGTTTATCTATGCTTGTGTTGAATGGTGATCTGATGCTTTGGGAGTAGCTGAGCAGCGCAGGGCTGCGAATATGCGGCGGTCGAATGTGGTCGCTGAGGCTTAGACTGGATCTTTGTGGGTGAGAAACCTGTTGATTTGGTTAACAGGACTATTGACAGTCTTTTATAGTGGGTTTCTGCAGTCAAGAATATACTCAAAAAATCAGGCAAAAAATTCTGAATAAGACGGTGTATTTATTATGAGTGTTGCTGTGAAGGAGCTCCAGCAATTGGCTGATTGGGTGACTTCTCACGGTGGATTCTGCTCGTCAGATATAGTCTTTGCTTCAAGTGCGTCGCTTTGTTTATCTTTTATAGATTTCAATTTTGCTAACTTTATACTGTTGTAACAGATGAGGGATCTGGATCAACCGCATACGCAAAATCAACAATTGAAGCTACCGAAAATACCCCCAGTCCGCTACTATCATGTCCACTAGATCTAGTCATTGATTTCAAGAAAGCAGCGACCTATATCTGGAAGAGTCATGAGGAATATCCATTTGCTTCACAGCCTGTTATTGCTGTTCGCCTTTTTCTATGCATTCAAAGAATAGAAGGAGAATCAGCTAAATGGTACCCATATATCAAGACTTTACCGACTACATTCAATACACCATTGTTCTTCTCCACTGAGGATCTGGAGTATCTGCGCGGCACAAATATTTTTGGCGACATTGAGCTCCGCAAGAACGCATGGATTGAAGAATACGTTTCCGCAGTATCACAACTTCCCGATTCATTTGGGAAATCTGCAATTACCCAGGATATGTATATTTGGGCATGCACTGTTCTTACTTCAAGATCCTTCCCTTCCAAGATTGTACTTGGCGACAGTGAGGACGATTCATACCCTGTCCTTATTCCATTAGTCGATTCACTTAATCATTTTCCTAAGAAAGCTGTGGTTTGGCAGGTTGATAAAGCTGGTTTCGTACTCGCGGCCGGGAGGCAGATTCAGGAGAGGGAGGAGATATTGAATAACTACGGACCTAAGGGTAACGAAGAATGCAAGTTTGCCTTTTTGCAGAAAGATTTCTTTATCTATAGAGCGGTGCTAATTTGATATAGTATTAATGGGATATGGTTTTTGTATCGAGGATAATGAGTTTGATATGCTCACACTCAAGCTAAGGTCGTCAGCAGCATCTCCCGATCAACAAGAACTATTTTTTAAACTCTCAACGGGAATTTATTATCTCACTTTAGATAATCCATTACCAGAGAATTTAGTTGAAGTGTTTCGTATTCAAGTTGCAAATGAAGAAGAAATTGAGCGTTTGAAAGCCGGAGAGTCAGCTGGTCTTCGATGCGATCTCGATGCACTTGCGACACTAAATGATGCACTTGCGATGAAGGTCGTGCTCAATATTGTTCCTGAGATTGAGAATCCTACGCTTAATCAGCAGAATATTTGTAGATATATATCTGGCCAAGCTAATATTCTCAAAGCATGCGTTCTAGCTATGACGCAAGCTATGATGAAAGCTCTTCAGATGCCTTCTCAAACAATCTATGCGACCAATGATATCAAGACCCTCCGAAGCGAGTTTCATACTGCAATGAAGACCACTGCCGGATTTAGTCTTCGTAGTGTTTATGCTGATTCTCGGTTCAAGCAGTTTTTCAAAACATTACAGGATGTGTTTGAAGGCTATGATACGTCCGAAATGCAAGAGCAATTTCTTGCTTTATTTCTATGCTATCAGGAATTAACTTACACCGATTCTCCGTACAATGAATGGCTTAAGCTTATGCGTGGACGCTATGATAACGAAGAAGCTTTGGAAACATACATCGAAGATCTTGAAGATTGGTGTGATGCGATTATCCCAGTGCTGGCGCAGGTTAATCCGACTATATTCGACGCCGCAAAATGGACTACCAGGACTGTGGCCTGGGCGAGAAAAGTGGTTGATTCGGAGAGTGTGAGGGTGCCGTATGATGAAGCTAATAGTATGGAGCTTTTTGTGATTACGCAGAGTGGCTAATACTTGGATGAGTACGCGATATCGCGTGTATACTATTTGTACACTATTATACAAATGATTAATATATAGACCCAATCTATCGACCTAAACACCATTTCCAACCAGCAAAATCAAAAAAAACTAGTAAAACATTCAAGCAGTAGTAGTCTGCTCCTCAGCGGTCTCGGTGGTCTCTGATGGCCGTTCCTTGAACATATTCTCCAGAGATCCTCCAACGTATAAACTAAGCATTGATTCTGTGACCGGCATGATTTTGCATTTCACCATTTTCTTGCCTGTTCGTTGATATGCTTGAAATCTATGGCATCCTCCAAATCTAAATAAAAAAGAATTAGCACGCGTTGCCCTATCATTTTACGAGATATGGAAGTAACTAACCCAAAGTACCACGATTTGCCATTCTTGCGCACCGCAAGCACATCAATTGGCGGCAGTCCATCGTCAATCGCTTCAGGATCTGTAGTCTTCAATGTTTCAATCATTCGACTGATTTTCTCTTCATCAAGAACCGGCACAATTGGTCGACGGATCGAGTCAAATGGTATAAATTGAATCCTGTTGAGATTTCCGGTTTGGATTGACGACATTGTTATGATGTAGCTATTAAAAGTAAAGATGCTTCGAGTCAAGTAGAGGAGAATGAGCAGACACTTCAGGAATTTCGAAAAGGAAAGCAGGAAGTGGCAAGTCTTTATAGACCAACAAAGTTGGATGTCCAAAAGTCCAGAGGCGATTATCTCAGGTAATCAGACTTGTTCCTGATCAATAAGCTAAGCTGAACAAAGCTTGAAGGTCTAGATGAGCACCTCAATTTTGCACTGTTCTGGCTGTAATCGCATCATAGTGCTAAAGTTAAGCAAGAACTTTGGGTTATTGAGCCGCACAAGTGACGTCACTGAGTAGCCTGATCTCTGATATTGACTGCGCCTGGTGAACAAAGGTACACGACCATGGATAGACCAGAACTGGAATAAAAACCAGTAGACTAGCGTAAATTATGCAGCACATAGTCTGGAAGCCCTATCCTGTGAGTCTTCATGGCTGCTGAATGAGCATGTGCGGGTACTCGTTTCATCGTCTGGAACCAGACCTATGTTGCTCGTAGAATCAATCCGGCCCTGCTTGTTCTTGAGCATATAATGTGGTGGCGGATCGTCGATAAATGATATGCTGCGATTGACAGGCTGTGAAAAAGACCTCTCTTGCTTGATACTTTTTGAAAGAGGTGGAGATGTATGCTCGTGCTCCACTTTCCTGCTACTGTCTGCATCCTGAGGATGTACTTGCCGTTGGTGCAGTAGAGCACAATACTTTCTTTTCTTCTCTATTGCTCTTTTGAGAACATCTGGTATACCGGCTGAGTCTTCTCTGCTTGCTGTAGAGGAGGTTGAGTAATTCACAACTGACTCCTTAGCAAGAGGAAGCTCTTTCTTCACTTGCTTAAAATCCTGAGTATTTTCGCGTGTCACCGATAATGCCTTTTGAAAATACAATTCAGATAACTGAGGTAATTCGCGAACATCAAAGCGATGATACAAATCCTGTGCGCAGTATTTGCCAAACAATTTGCCGATACTCAATCCTTCTCCGTAGAAATAGTCGCTGACGACACAGGGATATACGTCCACAGGACGAAACAATTTCACAAGCTCGCACAATTCTGAATAAGAAGAATGACGAGAGTAAGGAACTTTTATTGATAATGGAAGACCATCTGCAAGATCTGACTGTGGAAGAGCCTTAAAACGGTCCATATGTGGTAACACTATCGAGACTAATGATTCATCGTTAATAAACCGTCGCACTTCACAAATCACAGATCACGCTCACATTGATTGGCCTGCGCCCCCAATTCCGGGACGTTCTCAGACACAGTAGGAGAGATATGAACGACTCGACTCGCTCCTTTCCGACCTTCGCATGTGTAACCTTTCTCACAAAAATGGAAGCGTGTTGCTAAGGGATCCAGAGTCAGTAAATCACCGAGACCGCACTCGTAAACACCAGACTTGGATAGCGCTTTGAATATCCTATATCTGTATAGATCTACATGAATCTTTGTATCAAAAGCAGTCGCCAGTGCCATGCACAATTGCTCATATCCAAAAGTCCAGGCATTAAAATGGAATACAGTATCATCAGAATATTTTCTGATCGCTTTGATCAAGTGCTTAGTTCCCTCTGATTTTGTGGGAAATGCAGCATGCGGATGGTCTGCTGTTTGAGAACAGAGCGACGTGTCCAGGTATACTGTAGAAATTTGTTTTCCACCGGCGGTATAAGGAATAAATAGCGGGTTGTTAGCTAGTTTGCTGATCCACCATGACTCGGCACGCACATCGCCAGTGTAGAGAATCGTCTTGCCATTGCCCTCGATTAGGAACGCTGTTGAGCCGGGACAGTGATTAGCTTCCGTTAATGTCACTTTGATGCTTTGTTTTGCGTCAAGTTGTATATTTGTTGGAGAATCGTAGGGCAGTGCTCTCTGCCGATATTTTCGTCAGCCTGGCAACTTCTCAAGGAGCAGCAGTCTATCACTCACCAGCGTGCGCTCTAAATGCCGATACATGCGACTGTTTTCTTGCTCAACCCCGTGGTGTAAATTTTCTAGCCTAACGGACTTTTTCTGGAGCTGCAATAAAATCTGTTTCTCAAGTGGTTAACTCATGCAGCAGATTAATCTATGAATTAGACACGAACAATTTTAGAGGCTTCCGAGCAATAAACCACTGGACCCGTATATGACGCCAGGCCTTCAAGATGATCAGAGTGTACATGGGACAAAAAGCATGCCTTTGGAGGCAAAGATCCTAAGTCAATTCTAAAGTAGTCGACTATTGAAAAGAAAATATCAGCGTGATTTTTCACAGATTGACTTGCTCAGATTGACTTGAGACGGTTGATCGACGTACTTCGGATTTCTGGGAATTCTAACGGGATTCCTTTGAATGTACTCTAATCAACCAATTAGAAATGGTTTTCAGCAATAAAAAACAGGGCAGCAGTACCATTTTTAGCTATTCACGCAGATAATACACAAAACTCCGCTCTGAAAACTACTTTACGCGCAGCCAGTGTTTTCAATTCAACGCGCAGTCACGTGAATACCAAAGGGCAGCTGATTCTTCAGTGAGCCGCGCTGGAGCTGATTTCAATTCTGGTTCGAGTCCAAATAGATTTTGAGTCTCAGCTCACTCTTGATATCTGCAATTCTGCTGCAAAAAGCTGGTTGGGTCTAGTTTATCAAGCAGAAATGCATAATCTATCGCTTTACAGCTTGCGCTCTGGGCAACTACTGATCCATTCGCGTCAGTTGTTGAGCAAACGGTGGTGCTCTTCTCATGGGACCTCGACTTCCGTCGACGATGAGGCAGCTCAGTCGTTTATGGATCATAGAAAAATTGGAGTACAGCAAGACCTGTTTATGATAAACGAGAATACTCCTGGATCAGTCTTTTTGCTGCCTCACGGTACAAGGATATACAATCGACTGCTAACGTTTATTCGTGCGCAGATGAAGCAGTTCGGATTTGACGAGGTTGTTAGTCCCATCATTTACAAGCGGGCAATGTGGCACACAAGTGGCCATTGGGACAAGTATAAAGAAGATATGTTTGAGGTGAAGGGAAGGAGCAAAGCCGACTCAGAACAGTATGGCCTTAAGCCAATGAACTGTCCTGGCCATTGCTTGATTTATGGCCATACTGACAGATCCTACCGGGATTTGCCAATTCGATATGCGGATTTTTCTCCTCTGCACAGGTACGTACTATTCATTACATGTCGTGACTGAGAACAGTTACTGACTAATCGCTTTTAGAAACGAATCGTCTACGACTATATCAGGTCTTACTCGTGTACGACGCTTTCACCAAGACGACGGGCACATCTTCTGTCGGCCTGATCAAGTCAGCGAAGAGATTAAACAGGCACTTACGCTTATTGATAAGGTGTATAAAGTGTTCAATATTCCATCTTACAGGCTTATGCTGTCAACACGGCCAGAGCAATATATCGGCTCGCTCGAGGATTGGAACCTCGCCGAGTCATCGCTCGAAGAGGCACTCAATAACTCGGGCCACGAGTGGACACTTAACGAAGGAGACGGCGCATTTTATGGTCCTAAGATTGATATTCTTCTAAAAGATCAAAACGGAAAAGAGCATCAAGCTGCTACTATTCAGCTTGACTTTCAACTTCCACAGCGGTTCGATCTAAAATATCAAGGTGATGACGATTCGACCCACCATCGACCGGTCATGATTCATCGTGCGGTATTTGGCTCTCTTGAACGATTTTTGGCAATTCTCATGGAACAAACGCAAGGAGTTTGGCCTCTGTGGATTAGTCCCCGACAGATGCTGATTGTTCCTGTGGCAGACAGACATGTTGAATATGCTAAAAAAGCACAATCTGCTATCTCGGGTCTTACGTTGGGTACTCCGACTGTGCTTTTAGATAGTCATGCAAACACTTTTTACGTTGATGTCGATGCACGATCATCAAAGCTTGGAGCTCGCATGAGAGAAGGCATTCAAAAAAGATATACCTATCTTGCTGTTGTCGGTGATAAAGAGGTTGAGGATGGGACTATTACTCTTCGGCAGTCGAAGGGAAAACCAACCACTCTAACGCTTGAAGAGGCGCGCAAGTTTTTTGAAGACGAAGTCGCTCAGTATCATTAGATATGCTCCTTCCTAATTACAATGCAGTAATTTGATTTTGTATATACAGATGATATAATGTACAATATAACTCTCTTTCTTATTTAACCTTGCAAGAATTCAACCAAGACAGCCAACATATCGGCAAGATCAGCTGCCTCAGCACGTTGCTCGGCCTCTTCTTCTGTAAGCTTAGTAACCTCGCCTTCTTCTGAAGGAAGCTCCTTTGGTACAATATCTTCTCTGAATGCTGCAAGTGTATGCTTAACATCATCAAGAGACATGTTCTCCTTTTTAAGCAGATCAACAATGTGACTTTTAATTCCTAAATCTCCATCATCGTCCTCGGCGACCAGCCAGGCCAGGACCGTATCAACCAGTTGCAGCCTGAACACACCTTCGTCCATTCTTCGTAGATACCATTCAGCTTCATTTCCTTCCAGATCTGCTTCCCAGTCCTCTTTTTCTTCCTCGTCTTCAGGTGCGGATTTCATAAAGGCTGTTCTCTCGGCGTTGATGATTATATCCACACGGTCGATTCTCTCGGCAGTGATTGATCGAAAATGAAGCAGTCGTTCGAGCTTTTCAAATTTCTTTTCAACGAATCGCGCTAGAAGTTTCATCTTCTGTGTGGATGCGTCTGGAAGATTTCTAAACAACGACGAAGTTATGCCTAACACTGCATCCAACGATACATGTGCATCTCCACTGCGTCTCTCTTTCGCGCCATGGTTCTTTGCGTCGGCAAATCGTGACGACATGAAGAGTTTGAACAGGATTTGCAATCCGTCGTTATTCACAAAATCTGTGGCAAGCAGCGCAGACGCCCCAGAGGCCAGTGCATAATCAAGTACCTTGACAGCACGCGATTTACCGTGCTTTCCGCCATTCTTGACAAAAAGGAGTAGAAGATCCACGCCTTCGTTTTCTAAAAATTTGTCTTTACCAGTGGGCTCTTGAACTGTAACGGCAAGAGAATCAAATATGTTTTCGAAGAATTCGGTTTCTTCGGTCTCCTCAACTGGAGGATCAAAACGACGGTAGGGGGACAGTGCACGTAGAAGTACATCTATTCCACTAAGTTCTCCCAAGACGCTGTCGTTATATATCTGGGTCGCAAATTGAACTCGTGAAGGATGAGACTTTTGTAAGATGATTGACAGAATTTCAGCAGAGTATTGCTTGTTTTGAGACACGGGCTTCTCTTTAACAAGAATTCGCTGCAGCAACCAAGGTAGCAAACCTGTATCGCCGTTACGCCTCGCACCGACATTGTTATTGATAAACAGAATGTCAGCTGTTCCAGATAATGCGGAAATACTTTCGATAACGCCTAAAATCTGGAAAACGCCAGCATGCTCAGCTTCTTCTTCTTCCCCTTCAGCTAGTGTTTTGTCTTCGCTACCGCGAACTCTTCGACTATCATCAAGACGCGAAAGATTGGTTATTAATGAGTCGATTATTCCGACGTCAATCATGCCATCAACAAGAGATCGCAGATCAGATTCTTCTACCTCAGTGTCTTGATCGACTAGTTCGTCTATGAGTTGAATGACTTCCACGACAATATCTGAGTTTTCGTGTGCCAAAAGAGTATCAAGTACTTCAAAACCTTTCTGTTCAATAAAGGCAGGATACAATTCCGAGTGCTCAGTCATGATTGACATACTCTTAATAGATCCGTCAAGTTCGGCTTCAGAGTCAAGAAATTTCTGAGGATTCTCGGCGAATCGAGCCCGCAGTTGGGAGTTCTTCTTCATCAGTCTGTCTAGCTTTGTGATTTGCTTGCGGACCCAGGCGGCATCGTATTTCTCTTGCTCGTTATTTTCATCTTCAACAGTATCAACATAATCGAAAACTTCACGCTGGCTCTCGGTCAGTCCACCGCCAAAAAACCTGCCACCTTCCTCATCGCTGCCCTCTTCTGGCAAATCATCTGGACCCGCAGTCTCGTTCTCGTTGTCATCAAGAGTATCCTCAATCGCATCAGTTGTGCTGCTCTTATATTTGTTAACTATAAGAGAAATCAGTTAGAATGTTAAATCTTGGATCAGAGATTTCAATGCTACAGAGCATACCAAGATTCGAGAGATCATCGAGACGTCGCTTCTTGGTTGAAGGGCCACCCCCGCTCTGCGTTCGTGACTCTGCAGAATTCTAAATAGCAACACATTAGAATCACATAGATAGCTCATAAATACAAAAACAACTGACCTTAAACAGCGAATCAATGTTCATTGCCGCTGTCTCGTTTACTTCCTCGAGCCTGTACTATTTACTTCACAAAAGTCAATAGACTCTACGAAGTAACCTAACCCAGGAAAGGTGCATTAGGGTTTTTTCTTAGCAGAAGGCCGGGCAGAGTTCACATGCTTGCACGAGAGGTGATAAGCATTGCTTTGTTGAAAGCAGGCTGTGGATGTTGAAAAGACTGGAAATTGGCTAGACAAATAACATTCATAATGAAGGTCAATTCCAGCATTTTAAGCAGCTGATAACCGTCTGGCTGCTGTGAAAGACCAGAATTCCACCAAAACCCGGAAGTCAAATTTGGTCGAGCACCACTTGGCCGGCCCGGGCGGCGCACACCAAAAAGACCGAGTATAAGTTCGCGCTCTTTCCCTTTGCAAATCGCGCTCAAGTGTCGCTGTGTTTACCATCTCTGCCCTAACCCAACTCACTGGCAGACCAGGATTCAACATTGCGGCTAGCTCTGAATCTGAACAGCCATTTCATGCCCAGCGACAGATAAATTGCATTTGTTTGTGATGGATCAGCCATTCTCGGGCGAACCTCCTCAGGAGGAACGCAAAATGTCGGCGCCGGTCGTCGTGCGGACACGCTTCCCTGTTGTAAGTAGCTCGTCGTGTGTGCGCTCATGTACAGATTTGTCGTCTAATATCTTTCTTGTTTTTTGTTATAGGCCCGCATCAAAAAGATTATGCAAGCTGATGATGATATCGGAAAGGTTGCTCAAGCAACACCGCTTGTTGTCGCCAAAGCCCTTGAACTATTTATGATCTCGCTCGTGCAAGAGTCCTGCGATCAGGCTCGCATGCGCAACGCAAAACGCGTCTCCCCGGCTCACCTTAAACAGGCTGTGCTTAATACCGAACAATTCGACTTTCTTGCTGATACTGTGTCGAAATACCCGGATCCAGTGGCAGTGTCGGGCGACAAGGAGCCTGGTCCAGGTCGTGGCAGGAGGCGGAAGCACGCTGCCGAGTAGGATTATTTGGGTTGCATTGAGAAATAGTTTGGAACGGAGTTTTTGCTATCATTGTATATTACTGACGTATATTACACATGGATATATGCGTGCTGAGGTATAGCACGCTATGGGTTGCTATTAGGGTATTTGATATGGGAATCATGGAACTGGATTTGTACGATATGAAAAAAAATGATGCTGATGCTGCAGTCCCTTTGCTCGATGGCAATGCGGATCATGTATTGATGTATAATTATGTAATATAGCTGAATTGATAATTCAAATTGTAAATTGATAATTTAGTTGAAATAAGTGTGGTACTTGCCATACACGCAGTTGACACTAATTCAGTCTGTACAATCCCATTCCAGCTGTGTTTATAGCACAATTGATATTTCCAAACTAATTGATGACAAAACAACAGTAACCAACAGCATCCATCACAATAATCATCACTAACAAGGCACTACTTGTATTCATGGTCTCCATCCCAAACCCCGGAACTGACCGCCTCTGTGTCCGCGTCTCTTGTCAATCTCCCCGCCAAAATAAGGTTTATATGACCTAACCCTATACACAAACCTCGCGGTACATCACAGAACGGCGGCGCACAACTGAGCACTGTCCTGTTTTGCCTTCGTCGTCCGTTTAGGAATCCGCACCGCTAGTTTTGGTCCACCATCATCCATCCCCCGACCAGCTCTTCCTGATCGGCCTACCTCCCTGCGTCTCGAAACATCCTTTGTTTATCTGGTATTTTTTTTGGTGCTACGGTTTGTTCAGGATCGGGACGAAGGGATATTTGGTGATCAACGCATACGAGGCTTCGCAGAGCTTGAAAAGAGTACTCGCCTTCTCTCGCTCCCTCTGCTGTGGTCAAGATGAGTGGCGCGCTATTCCCTTACTCGTCGGCTCCACTGAAGACGATCAAGGAGGTATGTAATGAGTTTGCTGTATTTTGTTTCTATCATTACATTGCGATTAGTTGTGATGGATACACGACGTGTTTGTGTTGTGTGACGCACATATTGTGGAGCTCCTTCTAACACGTACCTTATCTTTTTTAGATCCAATTTGGTATCCTTTCGCCTGAGGAGATTGTACGCTAATATCAACTATCTATTCGATAAAATGCAACTGTTCACTAACTTTTTGGGATTTAAAGAAAGCGATGAGTGTTGCGAAAATCGAGTTTCCAGAGACTATGGATGAAACTCGCATGCGTCCGCGTGTGGGTGGCCTCAACGATTCCCGACTTGGATCAATCGACCGTAATTTCAAATGTGAAACTGTATGTGATGAATTTGCAGAGGCTCTGATGATTTTTGGCTTTTGAAAGAGCCGTGATTGGGATCAAATGACTGACTGGGTCGATTTCGGATTTAGTGTGGCGAAGGCATGTCCGAATGCTGTGGTCACTTTGGCCATATCGAATTGGCTAAGCCGGTTTTTCATATTGGTTAGTTTTTACTAGCTTTTTACTGCAGAGTTGCTGTAGCACTTGCAGCACATTTGAACTCACAGCTTTGCTAAACACTTCCCCACGATAGGTTTCATCAGCAAGATCAAAAAGATTTGCGAGGCTGTTTGCTTCCATTGCGGAAAGCTGAAACTTGATGAAGTAAGTTATTTATCTTAACACTATTTGCAAGAAGAAACGTTGAAATTTATATTGTGAAATAAAGAGCAATCCCGTTTTCGCGCAAGCAATCAAGATTCGCGATCCCAAACGCCGATTCCAAGCGGTCTGGTCTCTCTGCAAGGGTAAGATGATGTGCGAGACCGACGTTCCTAACGATGATGATGAAGCATTTGGCGAAAAAGGCATCAAGAAAATTCTGCATGGAGGTTGTGGTAATGCTCAACCCACTATTCGTCGAGATGGTTTGAAGCTTTGGGGTACGTGGAAGAAGGACAAGAACGAGGAAATGGACCAACCTGAGCGCAGACAGCTCAAGCCTCAAGAAATTCTGAACGTTTTCAGACATATTTCCGATCAGGATCTTGACCGCTTGGGTTTGAATGCTGACTATGCTCGCCCCGACTGGCTTATTATTACCGTTCTTCCTGTTCCTCCCCCTCCCGTTCGTCCCAGTATTGCAATTACTGAGGCCGCTCGTGGTGAGGACGATTTAACCTATAAGTTGGCTGATATCCTCAAAGCGAATGCCAATGTTCGTCGATGTGACCAAGAAGGTGCTCCTGCTCATGTTTTGAACGAGTTTGAATCTCTTCTACAGTTCCACGTTGCCACTTACATGGACAATGACATTGCTGGCCAGCCACAAGCTCTTCAAAAGTCAGGTAGACCTGTCAAGTCTATTCGTGCTCGTCTAAAGGGTAAAGAAGGTCGTCTGCGTGGAAACTTGATGGGCAAGCGTGTTGATTTCTCGGCACGTACAGTCATTAGTGGTGATCCCAACCTTGCCCTTGACCAGGTTGGTGTTCCTCGCAGTATTGCTCGTACTCTTACCTATCCAGAGATTGTCACCCCTTATAATATCCAAAAATTAACGCAGCTTGTTCGCAATGGCCCAAATGAGCATCCGGGTGCTAAGTATGTCATTCGTGACACCGGTGAGCGTATCGACTTGCGTTACCATAAGCGCGCTGGTGAGATCACATTGCAGTATGGATGGCGCGTCGAGCGTCATATTGTTGACAATGATCCTGTTCTCTTCAACCGTCAGCCGTCTTTGCACAAGATGTCCATGATGGCGCATCGCGTCAAAGTTATGCCATATTCTACTTTCAGATTGAACTTGTCGGTTACTTCTCCCTACAATGCTGATTTTGATGGTGACGAGATGAATTTGCACGTTCCGCAATCCGAGGAAACTCGGGCTGAGTTGATGACAATTTGTGCAGTGCCCCTTCAGATTGTCTCCCCGCAATCAAACAAACCCGTTATGGGAATTGTGCAAGACACTCTTTGTGGTATTAGAAAAATGACCAAGCGAGACACTTTCATTCCTTACGATCAAGTCATGAATATTCTCTACTGGGTCCCTAACTGGGATGGTGTTATCCCGCAGCCTGCTATCTTGAAGCCAAGACCTCTGTGGACTGGTAAGCAGATGGTCAGCATGGTCATTGCCAAGGGCATTAACTTGCAGCGCTTTGATGATAAGAATACGCTCCTATCCGTCAAAGATAACGGCATGATGATTGAAAATGGTGAGATCATGTATGGTGTTGTTGATAAGAAGACAGTCGGTGCTACATCTGGCGGTCTCATTCACACCATTATGCGTGAGAAGGGTGCTTATGCGTCGCGTGACTTCATTGGTGGAGTTCAAACAGTTGTTAACTACTGGCTTCTTCACAATGGTTTTTCCATCGGAATTGGTGATACAATTGCTGACGCGAAGACTATGCGCAACATCACCAATACTATTTCGCAGGCCAAACGTGAAGTTCAGCAGATCATTCTTGATGCCCAGGCCAATAAACTACAGCCTGAGCCTGGTATGACTTTGCGTGAATCTTTTGAGCAGAAAGTTAGTAAGGTTTTGAACACCGCTCGTGATACTGCTGGCCGCTCTGCTGAGACAAGTTTGACTGAAGCAAACAATGTCAAGCAGATGGTCGTTGCTGGATCGAAGGGTTCCTTCATTAACATTTCTCAAATGTCTGCTTGTGTCGGTCAACAGATGGTCGAGGGTAAGCGTGTGCCGTTCGGCTTTTCTTACCGTACACTGCCTCACTTCACGAAGGATGATTACAGTCCTGAGTCTCGTGGATTTATTGAAAACTCCTATTTGCGTGGTTTAACTCCACAGGAGTTTTTCTTCCATGCTATGGCTGGCCGTGAAGGTATTATCGATACTGCGGTCAAGACTGCCGAGACTGGATACATTCAGAGACGTTTAGTCAAAGCACTGGAAGATGTCAGTGTGCGTTATGATGGTACTGTCCGTAACTCGCTTGGAGATATTCTTCAGTTTGTGTATGGTGAAGACGGTCTCGATGCTACCTTTGTCGAGAAGCAGTCCGTCGACTCCATGTCGGGATCGAATGATCGTTTTGCACAGCGCTACAAAATTGATCTACTGGATCCTAAGTGGGAATTGAAACCTTCGCTTCTAGAATGTGGCAATGATATTATTGGAGATACTGAAGTCCAGGCTGTACTTGATGAGGAGTTTGATCAACTGTCTGCTGATCGTAAGCTGCTTCGGGAATTTGTCTTCAAGAATGGCGAGGACGCGTGGCCTTTGCCCGTCAATATTCAGCGTATCATTCGTAACTCGCAGCAGATCTTCCATTTAGATCGCCAAAAGGCAAGTGATTTGACTCCCGGAGAAGTCATTGAGAAGGTACGTGAGCTATGCAAGAAGCTCATAGTTGTACGGGGAGAAGATAGTGTTGTGCAAGAGGTTCAGGAGAATGCGACAACATTGATGCAATGCTTGGTTCGTTCACGATTTGCAACTAAGAGAGTGTTTGAAGAGTATCATCTTAATCGTGTCGCGTTTGACTGGGCTCTTGGTCAAATTGAGGCTCAATTTGGCCGTTCCGTTGTAGCACCGGGAGAGATGGTTGGTGTCATTGCTGCGCAGTCTATTGGTGAGCCTGCTACGCAAATGACACTCAATACTTTCCATTATGCTGGTGTGTCTTCGAAGAACGTGACACTTGGTGTGCCGCGTCTAAAGGAAATTTTGAATGTGGCGAAGAATATCAAGACTCCGGGATTGAGCGTTTTCTTGACGCCTGAATTTTCGGAGTCGCGAGAGATGGCCAAGACTGTTCAGTCAGCAATCGAGCATACTACGCTGCGTACGGTTACTGCCGCTACCGAGATCTACTACGATCCTGATCCGCATTCGACAGTAATTGAGGAGGATAAGGATACCGTTGAGGCATATTTCAGTATTCCTGATGAACAAGTTGAAGCTAGCATTCACAAGCAGTCGCCTTGGCTTCTTAGATTTGAGCTTGATCGAGCTAAGATGCTCGATAGAGAGCTTACTATGAGCCAAGTTGCTGAGAAGATCATTCAAGACTTCAAAGAAGATTTGTTTGTGATTTGGTCTGAAGATAACTCCGAAAAACTGATCATTCGATGCCGTGTATTGCGCGACCCTAAGAGTATCGACGAAGAGATTGAGACAGAGGAAGATGCTATGCTTAAGAGAATTGAGGCTCATATGCTTGAGTCGATCTCACTTCGCGGTATTGAGGGCATTGCACGGGTATTCATGATGCTGAACGAGCCTAATGTGGCTGGACCGAATGGTGAATACCAGAAGCAAAAAGAATGGATGCTTGAGACTGATGGTGTTAATCTGGCTGAAGTCATGGCTGTGGATGGTGTTGATTATAAGCGAGCATACACCAACTCCTTTGTGGAGGTGTTGTCTGTGCTTGGTATTGAGGCAACTAGACTCGCCCTGTACAAGGAAATCCTGAATGTTATTGCTTTCGACGGTTCGTACGTCAACTACAGACACTTGTCTCTCTTGGTTGATGTCATGACTGCTCGCGGTCACTTGATGGCTATCACTCGTCACGGAATTAATCGTGCTGATACTGGAGCATTGATGCGATGCTCTTTCGAAGAGACGGTCGAAATCTTGCTTGAGGCCGCTTCAGCGGCTGAACTTGACGATTGCCGTGGAGTATCAGAGAACATTATGCTTGGACAGTTGGCGCCATTGGGAACTGGTGATTTTGATTTAATGCTTGATGAGAAGATGTTTAACAACTTGCCGGTTGACTACAATGTTGGGGCCGGAATCGGAATGACCAATGGTGTAAGCGGGGGTGCTGCGACACCCTACGACAACCGTTCGCCGGCATACTCTGAAAGCAACTATCTTGGATCGCCTGATCCTATGGCTGCGTTCTCCCCTATTGTTAATTCGGGAGCGCTTGATGAGCGTGGTGGATTTTCCGAGTATGGCGGAGGATTTGGACAGAGCCCATACGGAGCCGGCGCGCAGTCTCCGGGATACGGAGGCGCGTCGCCGTTCTCCTCCTTTGGCAGCGCGAGTCCAATGTCTTATGGTACGAGCCCTACATCGCCGGGATACTCGCCTGCGAGCCCGATGTACAGTCCTTCGTCGCCAGGTATGGCGACTAGCCCAGGATTTGCCTCATCGCCGAGATTCTGTAAGTTACGAATGTTGTGTGTCATAAAATGTGTCTTTTCACTAACGAGAGTTGCTAGCTCCGTCGAGCCCGGCTTACTCACCGACGAGTCCTTCTTACTCGCCGACGAGCCCATCATATTCACCGACAAGTCCCTCGTACTCTCCTACGAGTCCATTTTACTCGCCAACTTCACCGTCGTACTCACCCACGTCGCCGTCGTACAGCCCTACTTCTCCGTCGTACTCGCCTACTTCGCCATCGTATAGCCCTACGTCGCCATCGTACAGCCCTACATCGCCGTCGTATTCGCCTACAAGTCCGTCATTCTCGCCGACTAGTCCGACGTACAGCCCTACTAGTCCGACATACAGTCCTACGAGTCCGACGTACAGTCCCACGAGTCCGACTTATTCGCCTACTAGCCCGTCTTATAGTCCTACTTCACCTAGATATTCGCCTACGAGTCCTCGCCAGCAGTAGTGGAAGAGAAGAAGATGGAGGAGAGAGATATTTGTCAAAAACAAAAACAGAGTTATAATGTAAAAAAGGGAAAAGAGGATAAAAAAGAGTTATTCATATATGAATGAAAGCCTTGTTGTTATTATTATTTTTATTATTCAGATTTGCATACAATGTTTGATTGAGTGAGTTGCGAAGGAAGTGCAGCGATGCGAGATGAGGGCGGTATACAAATATAATTCTCTTGAAAGTAGATTTGAGTGCTGTGTCCGCCGTAAATCTGTGTATCTGTACAGATGCTGTAATTGAAAGAGGACGGGTTGGAATGACCAGATCGCGTCTTATCATGGCTGTGGATCATGCAATGCTCTGAAAGCGCGAGCTGGGTTGAATGAGATCAATGATGAGGTTGGGATCATCCCAAGACAGAGACCTTTGACTTCTTCTTCTTTTGCGCGGTGGCTTTTGAGTAGTTTCTCCAGTTATTAATACGGTCATCTCTCGTGTCTTCCCAGACCTTTTGCTCTTCGCGCTTCCGTTTGCGTTCTTCAATCTCGTTCTCCTGCTTCTCGCGCTCACGACCTTCATCACGCATAGCCAGTTTAGCCAACTTCCGCCGACGAAGTTCAGAATCAACCAGAACTTGCTTTGTCTTTTCACGCCAAGCAGATATAAACTCCGGGGACGTGACTTCGGGATGCGAAGTTGTCCAACCTCGGTCTTTGAGCAGCATCTTGCGCGCGTCGACGAACGCCTCGTCGATCAGAGCGCGTTTGGCATCGTCCATCAACTCTGCTTCTGCGCGTTTAAGTCTGTTGAAGGCATCTGGCGCATCTGGATTTGTGGTCTTGTCTGGATGAATTAGCAGCGATTTCCTGCGATATTGAGCGCGAATGTCTGTTGTCGAGCAGCCTGGGAGTAGGTCGAGGATGGAGTATGGATCTAGTTGGAAAGTGCTTCTGATCCTGGAGATCTCGTTGTCGCGGGAAAGAGTAGCTGACTCGCGAGAGAGCAATCTGTCTATCTCGTCTGCCATTTTCCCTTCTTTTTATGAGGATTTATGAAGATGCTGGTGGTTTGTTGTGAATATCAGGGGATCACTGTCAAGACTCGTGGCGACTGATATCCAGGATTGTTCAGACTGCGCAGGAAGTCAAACAGCCCTAAGCCTATATCTTAAAACCCTATGACTTGGCTGTGAAATAGCTAGCGAGCAGCATCAGCAGGATTAACTACAGTTATCTGTCGTTTAAAGGGTGGTTAATTGACAGATTCTGATTAGGAGCTACAATCATTATATCAAATAGCAAAAGAATAATTGAGTTACTGCGATTTTAGGGGACTTCCAAAAACGCATCACGTGACTAGGATTTGGGACTAATCTGGCGCAGTTGTTCTCTTAGAGCAGATAATATTGAATAGAATATATCAGAAAAAGCATTCGCGATGAGTTATCAGACACTTGCGCTTGTAGCTGCTCCGATAGTACTTCCACGAGTAGTTGCATATGCTCGGAATTGGAAGAATGGCAGCCACAGAAACAACGAGAACAGGATCAAGACAGTTTCGTGGCAGGACAAGCTCACCATGGGTGTTTATATCGTGTCTGCGATTGTAGAAGTTGTGCATGCGAGTTCGATATCGAGTGAAACTGACCAGAGTCCTTTTATCAAGGCTGAGATGAATATTCGTACACCGGCAGCGACAGTTCGGGATCAATTGCGCGCGACTCAAAGGTGGACTCCTGCAGACGATGTGTTACTCAGAAAACTGAACACTGCTGAGACGAGGATCGTGTATGCTGCTTACGGGCTCGATGCGTTTGAAGAATGCGAGTGGTGTTCACTTCAGGACTTATCATATAAGTTATATGTCCTGCCAACGCTTCTGCTGCCATTTCTATGGCATCTTGCGGTTGTGGGGTTTACGCATCGCGGTCTGAGGACGAAGTTCGCTATTGTGCTCTCGCTCGGTATCGGAGCTGTCATGTACGCTCTCTTTGGAATTTCTCCTGGTATAAATTTAAGAGATGATGATGATGGTGTTGAGTTTCTCTTTTCCAGATTGTTGCAACAACGCGATGGATTTCTCGCGCTGGTTGACTTGGCAGCTGCTATCTTTGTTTATCTGGTAGGTTCAAATCGTCTGGTTTTATCGACTGACGAGCAACTTGCGCAGCAAAGAAGACGTATGGCTGCCGCATTTGAAGAAACACGTCGCAGATTAGAAAGCACTCTTCAGACATGTCGTGGTGCGAACTTGACTCGTGGCACGGTCCAGAGCGATGATGGGTTACGACGACAGGCAGCGCTTTTCGCTGACGAAGTTGCAAACGAAGAAAAGTTAATTTTAAGAGAAGATGGAGTTAGAGAGGCGATTGTGAAAGCAAGGGAAGAAGTTGATCAGAGTGTTTATGAGAAGCTGGTTAGAGATTCTGAAGAGTACGCCGATGCTATGTTACGTGTCTCTAAGGAAGCCATGAGAATTTAAAGTCCATACAGAGGAATTTGGAGTTATTAGATGCAATTTAATTTATTTACAGCCCGTTAAAACTATATGTTGTATATACAAATCCATGAATCCAACAACAATCATGTAATACTACTCTATACATATGCACATCATCTCTATCTTCTGGCACGATTGCTTCTGGCTAACCTCACAGGAAATTTAGCAGCGCGTCTTGCCAGGGAATCCTTAATCGACATCTGAATCTCAAATTTCCTTTCTGAATCAATAAAAAGGCCCAAAGTCGGAATCATTATCATCCTAGAAATTTCAGGATCCAGAATAACAGGGAGCGAATGCAACGCTTCGATCGAAGTCTTTGAATCTTTCCGCGCGTTGTCAAATTTAAACACCATAGATCGAGAATATTTATGAATCAGGCGGAGATCACTCTCGGTGAATGATTTGATAACGAGCAAGATTTGCTTGTGTTTCTGTTCGTTGTTTGCATCTCCAGTGCCCTTGTAAGACTGTGTTAAAGATCCAGACTGATCTTGCGTGTTATCCAGCAAATCAGACACCTCCTTAGGATCAACAAAGCAGGCTGAGCTGCGTCGCGCACGTCGCGCGCGCAGCCATACCCGATGATCCCAGAGCACCCACTGCGACCATTCGTTGCTTCGAGGGACATGCATGTAACGAGTCGGAATGATTGTCTTCACCGTCGGTTGACGCGTAAAGGTCCATACTGTACGAGACTCTTCTCTGCGGAAGTTTCCAGATTGACGCTGGTTTGCTTCAAGGCTGAATGAGACTGTAGATTGTGCGAAAGTGGGGTCAATAGGTAGAGGGGGAGACGAGGGTTTTTTAAAGCCGAGCTTATTGCGGAGTTCTTCGTTGAGAGATTTCATACCTTTGGATTTTTTGACATCGTTCGCAGTCTTGGCTACTACTGGTGCTTGTGTTGTATCTTCTTTTGCGCTTGTAGGGCCTGCTGGTCTATCTTGACTAGTTTGCTCGCACAGGACACCCATGAACGAACCCTTGTCGACGGTTCCAGTAAAGAGAGTCCTTGCAAACTCAGAAACACGCCATCTAGCAACATCAGCAGTAGCCTGCGGACTCACCATCTCAAGCAGCATCAGCAACACGCGTTGCACGACTCCTGCAGCTGTCCCTTTAAAAACCAACGGGTATCTGGAGAACTGGTCATGCTGGATACTGCGAAAGTTCCACCGCATGGTTAAAGAGCTTGTGTAGAAACGCAGTCTTCCAGATGCGATCTCTGCGTCGATGATTAACTCTGCTGTATTGTCTAGTTGTGTGCGCTGGAATGCCTGTCGCTCGATTGTCTCGGTGAGAGACGCGGTTTGTAGAGCTTCTGGGAGTTTTTCGGGAGCAGAGAGGAGGACTCTGATTGCGTTTCGTGTTGTATATGTTGGGTCATGGTTCGTCATGTCTTCAAACCAAGGGATCTTGCTTTCGCGACACGTCGCAATCGCTCTAATTTTTCCCCATTGAAGAAGCGGACGCATGAGCACCAACTCGCTACCACCAAAGACCTCGGCACAGCCAGGGATAGGCGCCAGCGCTTTCATGCCACTTAAACCTGTACCTGTACGTCTGCGAACGAGGTTCATGAGCGCTGTTTCGAGCTGATCGTCGAATGTGTGGGCGACGAGTAAATGGCGGACTCCAGAGTCTACCATTGCTTCGACAACGAGTTTATAGCGGGCTTCTCGGGCTATTCGTTCGATTGAGCTTTGTAGGGGAGATTGTCCTGAAGCTTTCCAGTCAATTTTCAGGATTCGGTGATCTGAAATCCCGATTTGGTCGCGGAGAATTTGGGAAACACGAGTAGCTTCGACAGCAGAGCCGGGGCGAAGACTGTGATCGACAGTGAAGGCAACTACTTTTGATCCGTTGCGGTTGGCAAAGTCCTGCGCTAAACTGGCCAGAGCCATTGAATCAACGCCACCAGACACTGCCAGACCTAAACACAGGAGTCAGTAGCTGAAGAAAAAAAGACGTGAAGAAGGTAGAATACCCAGGACAGGCGGTACGCGCAGTTTGTAGAGCCGGAGCATGGCCATCGCGAACTCGTTTGCGTCTATCGGCAGCGCACTGGTCGCCGCTGACAACAGCGGCCGCATCGTCTTGTCGTATGCCGACATTGCTAAGCCTTTCTGTCTGCGCTGCTGCGGGAACTGAGCAGCTGGGAGGTCTGAATAAAAATTGAGGAAGCTGGAATTGGGATATAGCTACGAAACCCTTAGGGGCATGTGTGCACGAGGACAATAAGACGTCATCTATTCCATTCACGATCATTATCAGCTATCGTACACTGTTTCCTAAATTACATCCCTATCATACACCAACACACTCTTGTACACTCATAAACTAAACTCATAAAATAATAAACTACAAACGATCAACTTTTGACAGCGATCGCAGCACATCGCGCACTTCGAGCTCTTCAGTCCCAGCCGCTTTCCGCGCAGCTTTTTGCGTTGAATCAACCACACCGGCTGCTGCTTTGAGTACTCTTGACGCGTATTTCTCGGCTGCTCGGGAGATACTATCGACAGAATGCATTCCGTGGCGGAGGGAGTCCACCTGGGTCTCGACTTGCCGTGCAGACTGTTCGAGCACAGTGATCTTGTCTTGCTCTTCTGATGCGGAAAGTGCCTCGTGCCGGGCCAAAAACGCAGCCTCATCAGGAAGTAACAGTGATACATCAATGTTCGTTGACGGTGGCACAAGCGGTTTGAGATCAGACTCAGTCTCCGTCCACGATTTCTTCTCTGCACGTAGTCGTGCCAGCCGTTTTGTAAACTCGTCAAGTTTCGCCCTGCTTGCTTCGTTTTGCGGATTCGGTCGTTTTGATTTCTTGTCTTCGTCTTCGCCGTCATCACGGGTCCACCAACTTGTTGAGATCCGGCCTTCGGCTAGGTCTTTGACGAGTTCTTGCTTAATCACCCGCGCGATCGACGCGGCTGCGCTCTGTTTCTTCTTGTGTCTCTCTTTTTTGCTGTCATTGATTTGTTGCTCGAGCACACGTTGTGCACACCAGACGAGTAATTGCCGCATGCGATGTGGATCCGGCAAATCAGCATCCAAATGCTTATGAAACTCGTCCGGCCTGACGTCTGCGTGCGGAGCGGTGATGATACCATTACTAAGCGATGAGGCGCGTTTCCCGCGAAGACCAAGACTACTGCGACGTGCTGTTGGTTGTTGTTGGCGAAATTCCTTGTTGCGGCGGATCATTGGGGTGTCTGTGAGCGGTAGGGAGATTGTTGTTATTGTTGTCGAGGACGCGTCGATCAAACTTGACTTGTTTGCTGTGCTGTTTTTTGACGACTCGTTAAAGTCAAATATTTTCCCTTTACTCGCTGTCGCGTTCTCTGAAGCTGCAATTGACAAAGGAGCTTCTTCCTCTTCTTCCACCGGCAGGTTGCGCACCCGTGTAAACACAAACTCCCCATCTGCCTCAGGCTCAGCTGTTTTCCTGCTACTCTTTCTCCGCGTCGAGCTCTCAAATATCTTGTTATCAGCCTTCACCGCAGCTGCCCTCCGTCTTTTCGCCGGCTGCTCATGTTGTTGTTGTTCTTCTGAGAACGGTGTTGTTGACGAAGCAGCGCGCTTGTCGCGTTTACTCCCCGCCAGCGCAGATCTCATTTGCAATATCTCAAAATCTCTTCTCTGAATCCTTATCACCCTCTCACTATCTCAGTTTAATTCGTCTCTTCTACACACTGTGTGTATGCGTGTATGTGTGTAAGTGTGCAGTTCGTCGTGATGCGGGCACGCGTTTCTGGGCTTGCTTTTCCCCTGCACAAATGTTGTGGTCCTGTTTACTTCCTGCACCGCATTCTTCGACGTTTATGCAGTTACGTAATCAATCTGATACTGGCTTAGTAATATATATATATATATATATATGGATTGCATATTAGTTGAAAAATTTACAGATTGTGAATATAACCAAAAGTAAATTACACTAATCTAATTGCAAAATATCTTCACATCTTCCTACGTATGCGTCATGCAGCTGGAAAGTGGATACAATCCACACAGCCAGTTCACAGCAAACATGAGCAAACCTGCAAAGAGTGTCTATAGAAGTAGTTCACGCTCGAAAGTCATTAATGTCGTGGAGTAAGATTATAATCGACTTTCGACCATAGCGACTGGTTTCGCGGTATCAGGCCACACCTAAACAAGTCAGTACTCCACATCTAGAACTTATAAAAGATTGAACACACCTCAGCCAAAGCATCCCAGATGCTACTAAGATACACAAACACAATCTCGTCCCTTACATTCTGCGGCATATCAAACTCGACGTCTTTACGATTCCGGATCGGTAACATCACTTTCCTGATTCCGGCACGATGCGCGGCTAGGACTTTCTCTTTGATTCCGCCAACCGGCAATACCTGTCCGCGTAAAGTCATCTCGCCTGTCATTGCGATATCAGCAGGAACAGCACGTCCGGAAAGTAAGCTGACAATAGCGAGTGTCATTGCAACGCCGGCCGATGGACCGTCTTTCGGTACCGCACCAGCTGGCGCGTGGATGTGGACGTCGAAACCGGCGAGCGGGTTTTCGGCTTGTGTGTCTACGAGCTGGAGATCAAAGGCGTGCGAACGAACCCATGTCAAGGCTAGCATCGCAGACTCTTTGATCACCGCTCCGAGGTTTCCGGTTAATTGTAACCGCGCACCGGCACCCGCGTATTTCGAGGCTTCGAGGAAGAGAAGACCGCCACCAGAGCCTGTGTACGCCAGACCAGTGACGACGCCTGGTCGGTTATCGCGTGACGCAAGTTCTGATTCAAATTTCTCTGCTCCAAGATATTTCTCGACCGACGCACAATCCACCGCAGGATCATACTTGTCTAACGGAGTATCAGGAGACTCAAGGATTTCAGACAACTCAACCGCTTTCCCGCGACACACTGACGCAATCTCGCGTTCAAGTTGGCGCACACCGGCTTCGCGGGTATACCCTGTCGCGATCTTGAGCAGTGCGTCGGATTTGAGCAAGAGTTGTTCGGCGGCAAGGCCGTTTGCGATGCGTTGTTTGGGGACGAGGTATTGTTGTGCGATGTGCTGTTTCTCAAGGTAGGTGTAACCTGACAGCGTGATTGTTTCCATACGGTCCAGCAGCGGTGCCGGGATCGTCTCAAGCGAGTTCGCAGTAGCAATAAACAGAGTCTTTGACAGATCAAGCGGTAAATTCAGATAGTGATCCGAAAACGCGCTATTCTGCTCAGGATCAAGAACCTCAAGCATCGCTGCACTTGGATCTCCATGCGCACTATGCTGTCCAAGTTTATCAATCTCATCGAGCAAAATCACCGGATTGACGACGCCGACTTTGCGGTATGCTTGAGCAATCAGGCCAGGCATCGCGCCGACGTAGGTGCGCCTATGTCCGCGGATCTCGGCCTCGTCGCGCACGCCTCCTAGACTTATTCTGTGGAACTTTCGGCCAAGAGCCGTTGCCACGCTTCGGGCTAGCGAGGTCTTGCCTACACCGGGAGGACCAACTAGCAATAAAATTGGAGCCTTTTCAATCACGCTTTTGTCCATGCCACGAGATTTGAGTCTGATGACAGCCAAGTGCTCGAGAAGGCGTTTCTTGACTTGTTCGAGGCCATAGTGGTCTCTATCAAGCTGCTCCCTTGCACTCCGCATCATATCTGCGTCGACTTTATCATCCGTGGCTTTAGTCCAGGGAATCTCAGCCAAAGTTTCGAGATAAGTTCTGCAGACTTGGTATTCAGCCTGAGTAGGTTGCATTCTTTTCAGCCGTTTAAGTTCACGATCGACGGCTTTGGCAGCATCGGGGGGAAGATCAGCTGCTTCGAGCTTTTGAGAAAGTTCGGCGAGATCGTCGTCGTCGCCTGAGTCATCTTTATCGCCGAGTTCTTGCCGGATTCTGGAGGCGTCAGTATGAGCGTTTAGATGCGTTAGATGGATACGTACGCTTTGAGTTGCTGGCGGAGAAGGAAGTCGCGTTGTTTCTTGTTGAGGTTTGTGTCCACTGATGTGTTGATCGACTGAGATACCTTCACCATCTACTCAGAGTTAGCATTTTTCAGATAGCATAATATGAAGATAGACTAACGTTAATTTGCTGCGTGATAAGTTCAATAGCTTTCTTAATCCTCTCGGTTGTCTTCTCCGCCGCGAGCACCGCGACTTTCTGCTCAATCGGCACATCAAGGGTAAACACGAGCAAATCCGCTAACTTAGCCGAGTCCTCGAAGGCGCTGCGATTGACGGCTGTTTCGAGTCTTCTGATTGCGCGTGTGTTTGTGGCGTTTGTTGTAGTGGTGCTGAGGAGGGAAAGTAACTCACGGGCGATGCGCTTGAGGTGGGCGACGAGGGTGTAGGTTGGGATATCGCTCGAGTCGAGGGCTCGAATGAGTCAGATATAGGCTAAGATGATACACATGATAAAAATACGTACGAGAGTCAATAACATGAGAAACATGGGCGCTGTAGAATGGGTCTCTGGCCAGGACCTCAACTAAACGGAATCGCGAGAGGCCTTCGAGGACGACTTGTTGGCCACCGGTTGCGGTGCGTTCGATTCGCACGACGCGCGCCAGACACCCGTGAGTCTTTCAGAGAATTAGCGCTTTCAATTTCACTATCAAACTCGTAATGAAATACTAACATGGAATAAACTGAGATCATTCTTAGCAGACCGCACAAGCTGCTGCTGCTGCTTCTGCTGCTGCTGCTGCTTGGTCTCTCTGTGTCCGTTACCGTTATGTTCCTCGTCGCGATGCAGGTCTGTCGCGGCACTATCGCTCGCCACAGCCTCTTTCTCTCGAATGGGCGTCAGCCCGTACTGCTGTTGCTGCGGATCGTTCTCAGACGCGTCCTTTTGGAGGATAACACAGCCAATGAGTTTGTTGGAGGTCTCGCGAAGGGCAGAGACGAGCGCAGAGTTGTCCCGTCTCGAGACGGATAAGGCGAGCACGACTGACGGTAGCAAGACTGCTTTTTCGGGAAGCACAAATAGCTGCAGCGTCGTCTGCTCAAGTGTCGTCATATTGTACAATATCTGGTAGACTCAACAGACGAATCAGAGGGTGCTGCGCTCGAGGAGCGAATGTGTAGATGTTGGGAGTCTTGGGTGGGAGTGGAGACGCATCGGTCCAGACGCACGTGAAGACTTGCCTAGCCCGCGGTTGGGAGCTGAGCATATTAGTCATGATGCTGGGGGGATGTGTAATATATCTTATCAGTTTTAATGTTTATGAGTTGTGATTATGAGTTATGAGCTATGAGTCATATATTATAGAGGAAAAATATAGGAAGTTGCGTAGACACTCAAAATATCCAAAGAATATTGTATACAACCAATATTGACGAAGGACTAATGACAAAGGACTGGTAGACATACAACTCAATCAACGACACGAAGCAACTCGACAGCCTCAAAGCTCTATACAGGCAATACGTTAGCTCATATCCTCTGAACTCTTTCAAATACACAAGAGATCTCTAAAAGAAAACGCACCATGCTTGGAGATAATTCTCGCTGAAGATCAAGAGTAATACAGAGTGGCCACCATTCCCCGCGGCGTTGTTTCGTGAGCGTGAAGTTTCCGGCGTCAAGAGTCTTGCAGATACCTTGGGGTCGTACGTGCTGTCCTTTTTCGGTCTCAAGTGTCATGGTCGTGCTGTGCTCGGTATTCGATTTAAGGGAGTGAGAGTACAGATCCGACACGACATCTGGTGTGATTTCAAAGTCACACAGCGAGGCGTGACAAAAACGTTCTTCACAAGTCGCAACAACTGAAAAAAATATACGGCCAGGCAAGGTCGCTGCCGTTGATCCAATCCGTAGTCGAACGGTGTAGTTCCCAGGAGGAGCACGAATCTGTTTATATATCCTCACTCTATTTCCGTTAGCTGAGCGCACTACATTATATTATTACTTCAGAATCTAAAATAACTCACCCGACTATGGAATTAGGCCGCTTTGAGTTATAGTAAGTGCACTTGTTGAAGGTGAGTAGCCAGTCTGGATCGCAGGTTGAAATCACTTTGTGCTGCCAGTTCGAGTGCAGGCGCATGTACCCTAGTTTATGCCTTTTTTCTTTTTGTTCGTCACTCTTCTTTTCGCTATTTAGCTGTGAAATATGAGAGTAGGCCCAGGCAAGTCCTTCAGGGCCATAGTCATCTAATATCTTGTCACGCCAGAGAGACGAGGAGGAGAGGGCGTTTGAGCAGGCAGTGCATGTCTGCGCGAACGAGACCAGGTCCAGCAGCGACAGATTAGCAGCGACGCTTTCGATAACCTCGAGTGGTAGTTTGTCCATTTCTCTTCTTCTTCTTTTCTTTATCCTTATCCTTATTCTCCAAGGTTGACGAGGGAGCGCAAGTCGATGGATGAGAGCCGGAGAGATCGCGGGGGGATATAAACGAGCCGCACGCCCCTGACCGCAGTGGTTCTCGCGGTCGCCGCATTCTTTGGCCGACGTCATCACATTTGTTGGAAGTTGAGTGGAAGTGGATGATATGAGAAGTAAGTAAGCAGATGCAAGCAGTTGTAAGCAGTTGTAGTAAGCAGTAGTGTAGCGTGCTGTGTAGTGAGATGCACTCAGTATTAGTGTGCAAGATGCAAGATGCAAGAAATGCAGGCAGTTGTATTAATGATATATATTGTTCGTTCATTCGTTATCGTTCATGTCATTCGTATCATTGGAATCAAGTCTATAAGCGTGTTCTATGCTCTATAATTGTAGACTGTATTTGTATCTGAATCGTACTCAGACAATAGCAACAGCAACAGCAATAGAACGAGCAAGTTTAAGGCAGCTGCTGCTGCTTCATTTGACGGACCATCGAACGCACCCATTTGTCATGCTCTGATTTCTTCTTTTTCTCTTTGCTTCTGTCTTTGCTGTCGGAGTGATCGCTCTTGCGTTTGTGAGATTTGGTGATTTTGTCAGAGTTCTTGATCTCGGGCTTGACTTTTGATGTGTTGCTGGATTTGATTTTGGATTTGTCTTTGCTTTTGGACTTTTCCTTGCTCTTGAACTTGGACTTGTTGGATTTTGAGTCTGTGATCTTTGCAGTTGTATTTGTTTGTGATGTTGTGGAAGTAGAAGTAGTGAGGGTTGAAGAAAAGTCGATGGAACCAGCAAGCCCTTCGCCTTTGACAAACATAGAGTAAAGCACGCTTCTATTCGCACCTCTGACTGTCGTCAGTTCCTCATCAGTTATAGTCTTAGACTCTGAATATACATCTAGTTCCTGAAGACGACCGTCAAACACACGTTCCCACCAGCTTTCGTGCTCGAGGGATTTGTCGCCGAGACCTTTTGTGTCGCGTTTGTGTTTGACCAGGATGGGTTTGGCAATGCTGCCTTTTTTGAAGCCAGTGCCGGGTGTCCAGCCGTAGGATGTGAGATATGCTGTTGAATTCATTTGAGGGTGCTGTCGATTGATTGGAAGAAAGAGAGAAAGTGAGCAGAGAATAGTTTTCACAACTGCGCCGCATGAATCAGCGCTGAGTAATATTACATAATATATGATTAATGTAAGCTGTAAGGGGCTTGTACTAATAATATATGATTATATGCTAACGTAAGTAGAGAAGTAGTAGATAAGAAAGAATAATCAATAATAATGCTGTAAACAGTATAATAACATAACAATGCAGAGTGTATCAAATATATTGCAGAGTGATAAGCGATCAGGCGAATCAAACGGGTTTGGGTTGATCTTCGCAAGTGAATCATTACTGTTTGTATTGTTTATATTGTGTATATTGTGTATATTGTGTATATTGTGTTCTATTTGCTATTGTATCCACACTATTCTACAACACAAAAACACAAAAACACAACAACTAACAACATATCAAATACAAGTAATAAAACATTATAATCATATTAATCGTTAAACTGTTGAGAACGTGCCCAGTGACGTAACTGTGGTCCCCTGACCCTCCTTAAACAGCCACCGCACTAATCCCAATCCAGCATATCCCAGTGCACATCCAAGCAAAAGCGCGTGAGTCTCTCCGCTTTCAGGCAAAACGCTTCGTCGTCTTAAAACCCACCAAACAAGACCTTTTCTTTTTGTTCTGCTTTCCGCCTTTTCTTCTGCTCTTCTCTCTTCTTATCTGCCCTTCTTATAGCTTATCTTATTGCATTCTCATCCAGAATGACTGATATCTTGCTCTTCCACAACCAACAACCCCAGCAGCGGCCTTCTGCCTCCGCTTGGAGCATCCGCAGACGCTCCTCCAGCACATCCTCGCCCCTCCAACGCCAGATCAGTCCCTCCTCACTCCAGCCAGTCAACTCGGCTCCTCAAGTCCGCCCTCCTCAGTCGCGAAGACAGTCTTGGATCCACTCCTTCTCTCATAAACTGTCCTCGGACTCAAAAGACTCCAAAGACGCTCTTCGCGCAACCCCACAATCTGAGCCGGCCTCCTCATCGGCCTCCGCCGCACTCGATCTCCCTCTGCGGCAACCACCACCACCACCACCACAACAGCAGCAACAACAACAACAGCAGCAGCAGCTACCACAACCACAGCAACAGCAGCCTAAATCAAACATCTTCTCCTCCGCTCTCCGGCGTCTCTCCTCCTCAGCGGCATCCACAACAAAATCTCCTCATGCCTGTCGCCGCGTCATCTTCAACCGCAACACTGATCGCAAAACTTGCCCTCTGCAGGAACTAGGCTGCCTCCAGATGAAGCGCGTTGCCTTCCGCGTTGACGAACTAGACGACGAGACCCTCGCAAAAGAGCCTCTATACTGTCAAATTCGACGTGCTCTTAAATACCAGCGCGCTATTGAACAGCGGCGAAACGAGTCGCAGGGCATTCTCGAGGCGAAAGCGGCCGCAGCGGGACTGGGGAGCTTCACCTCCGGTGCCTTGCCCATGAAAGCGACCCCTCAAAAGCCACCCTCGCCCGCCCCTGCACGGCCTGTTCTCAAGCGAGAAGCGTCAACCTCAGACCCTTCTTGTGCTCAGGCAAAACTGCTCCTCGATATTCCTCCTCCTACCATCGAAAACGGCGTCCCTGCCTGTGTTCTTGAATTACCTTCACCTTGCGACTCCGAACCAGCTCCTCTTCAGCGACAGGTCACCGCAAGCTCAGACACAGCTTCGGACTCTGATGAAGCCCTCACTCCGGTTTCCTCAGGATCGACAGTCCCAAGACCAGACAACTGTCTTGGCAAAGTCTATGCACGTTGCTGCAAACTACGAGAACACAGCCCGGCACCGTGCTACTACGAACAACTAAAAGGAAAACACTCAGTCGATGTCTTCAGACTCGGCATTGATCAAAACAACGAACCTACACAGTCTCCATCATATCAGCAAATGCAGGCCCTGGCTGATCTCTTTGCCTTTGTCTCGATAAACTCGTTCGTCGTCGGTGGTATCTCCTTTAACGGAGACATGTTTCGTCCATTAGCTGCCTCTCTTGTGAATTCAAAATCAGTCAAGTCTCTGTCTTTCCAGGGCACTAAATTGGATCTTGCCGGATGGAAATGTGTCTGCTACATCGTTGCCATGTCTCCTTCCCTTGAACATCTCAGTCTACGCGAAATAGCGCGTAAACACTCCGAATGGGCTCTTCTCACCCGCGCTATCGAAACTCGAGATTCACCAATAAGAGTCGATTTTGAAAGCACCGATATTCCTGATCACGAGCGAAAGAAAATGAAAGCTGCTTGTGCAGGTGTGTCGTTGTCCGCTGTTGCTAGTGATAGCGATTAAGTTTTAGCATATATGTAAATTATTTTGGGATGGAGTTTTTTTTGTGCTTATTGCGAGTATGTTTATGTTATGTTATGTTATGTTATGTTATGTTTACAATTTGTTAATTCCGTGAATAGGATGGGATGATCAAGGTCTTGTTTTAATTGCAGCTTTGGGGCTGGAACGCGGAACTATTACATATCTTGCAGTGTCTATTGGTTTGTTGCATAATGAACATATTTTACTTTATAATATTGCACGATGGTGAGAATTCACTCACTGGTGTACGAACTTTTAAAATTCCATTAAGACATCACACATACGCAATTCAGTAAACAATATATACTACTACAATATTAAAGCGCAATAAACACAAAGCACAAAAGATTGTTTAGACGATTTCAAACTTATCCGTCTCGACCTTGACTTCCTTTGTAAACTCGACCGACTCGCCACCATCAACAAGCACGATATCGGCGACGTCGATCTGCGCGAACGGAGTAGTCTTCTTGAACGAGACCTGCATGGGGAAGAACTCGTTCTCGTCGTCTGCCTCGGCTGTGAAGTCGAAGCTACCGGCAGATGTACCGTCAGCTTCACTGATAACGGGGATCATCCACTTAATATGATCACCTTCGTTCGAGTAATCAGCGTCGCCAGAGTTGACTTCGGCTGCTTCACTCGCGATTGGGATGAAAATGACAACGTCTTCGAGCACGGCGCTCTCATCACGAAGTTCGTACTCAATCGTGACTTGGAAAGAGCCAGCGCCGCTGTCGTTGAGCCAGCAGGTGATGCCGAGCGGAGCCAGAGCAGCGCCGGCGTCGCCCGAGCCGGTGAGTCGCCACCGCAGCACACCGAGCGGATTGTTGTTCGACGGGAATCCTCTCGCGGGGTCCTTAAGACCAATGACTTTGGACGAGCTGAACAAGGCCTTGTCGACGTTCGGGTGGGTCTTGAATGCGGCAGGGTTGCCCGCGAGCTCGATAGCAAGACGGATCTTGGAGACAGCGGGGTCAGCGACACGAAGCTGGAGGTCACCGCGCACTTCGACACTGACGACTTCACCCAAACGTGATATTTGGCCGTTGACAGCCTCGACAACCGAGACGATGATTCCGTCATTGTCGGCGTAAGGTGACGGCGAAGCAGCAGCCGAGGCACGCGACACTGGCTCGGGCTCGGGAGTCCGCACGGGGGTTGTGTCCTCGATGCCAATCTCTGCGCGGACATGCTCGTACATATCCGTTGCCTTTGATTTCTTACCGAGCTGCATGCCTTTTCCGCGGGGAGCAGAGGGCTTTGTCGCGGCTCCACCGGGACGATAATCATCGTAGGACGGCTCGGCGCGCGAAGCGGCTGGAGCAGCCGGCGTGTTGTAGTCTCCAGGCGATGGGAAAGAAGATGAGCGAGAGGCGAATGAGGGAGTGCCGCGTTTGGAGGCTTCGCGACGCTGCATGTCGAATTGCTTTGCGCGGCGCTTGCGTTCCTCGTTGGCTTCGAGCTCTTTGTTCTTGAGAAGTTGTTAGTCATAATCCATTTATTTGAAGGCGAGAACTCACTCTGGCGATGATTTCCTGAATCTTTTCCTCGTGACTGTCCATTTCGAGATTTGTTCTGATCTGCGTGAGAGTCAAGTTCTCTTTGTATCCGAGGTCGACGATCTCGTCGAACGCGCTCAACAGCTCAAAGGCATTATTGAGAATCTCACGCTCGTCCGAGGACTTGCAAAGGGTCGCGACAATCTGGGAGAATAGATGAAGTGTGTCAATATCCTGCAAGATATTTGACTGCTTGTTTGTGATGAGAACCATGTAAAGTTCCTCGAGCGGTTGATAGACGTATCGCACGTTCTCGTCCTCGACCGTGGTGTGTTGCGTCCCCTTGTGGGTCAGTTTCGGGAAACCTGCTAACAGAGCTTCGATTCTAGATTTTGGCATGTCGCGGAACTGACGCGAAAGCACAGCTTTACCGCCGCGGGTGCATACTGAAGCTGCGAGAACGACCTGTGGTAAACAGAAGCTTGGTGGTTAGCAGGAACGCACTCCAATCGATCTCTGCGAATACGCACCATTTCGGAATAAGAAAACACAATAACCAACAATTGCCCGAGAAAAGTACTAATAAAGAAGAAATTAACCGCTATAGATTCGATTGTGGTCTGAATTGCCTGTAATCTTTGCGATTTTGAGGTGTTCTTTGCTGTTATAATTGTCTCCTTTGGTGGTACTCTGTGACCGAGAGCAGCGTGCAGCCACGTCCTCTGAACTAGAAACTGGTTGGGATAGCTGGTTGCAGAGTGGTTTCTATTGCAGGTTGCACTCTTACGTAAACAAGAGTTATAGCATAACTAAGAAGTAGTTTGGTACCAGATCTCCGCGTGTTCGAATCCAGACAGTTACGCTCCCCTGCCACCTGCTCAGTTGTTTATTGTTTGTTCAGACTGCTTATCGCCAGCATCTTCAATATTCAATTCATACAGTGAACGAGACTACATCAATACCCGTATATTCACAACTTGTATTGTTCTACTGCGACCAGTCAGATCGGACTCGAAGCTGCGCGGACAATAACGCGAATTCTACTGCCGGATCTAGCAACTGAAATCAGAACTCTTCCCCAACTAGAGCCGTTAACAGTCAATATATTATTCACAGATATTATAAGTAGATTTATACCCTAACGCATCTACTCAGCTTTTGATTTATTCAGATATACACGTTCATTTGGTGTTTACTAACATTTAGGTGTTCGCGATCAAGATCAGACTTGAAGAAAGAGACGCGAGAGCATTTATATGCTTAAAAAAGAAGAAATTGGACACTGTCAAAAAATATGGAAGACTCAACTCTTTTGATGACTCCTAATGAGTCCGCTGCCCCATCTGATGTTGAAATGATGGCCTCAGACGAAGAAGAAGATGCCATGCTACTGGACGAAGAAGCCGGGGTTATCAAACAACAAGATTCGCCTATGGATGAGGATACTGCGACAGCTACAGGAGAAGATGGTGATGAGCAATTAGGAGACGCGCCTGAAGCTAACGATGAGGTTGATGTCGAGGTTGCTGATGCTGAGGTCGATGCTGATGCTGAGACTCTCAAGGAGCCTGTTGCTGAAGACGATGAAGAACCGATGGTCGAAGAACCTTCCAAAGAGCCTTCTGAGACTGTAGCTTTGCCTAACGCGGAAGAGGTCGCGGAAGAGGTGCAACCAGCTGATGCAGTGGCTACGACTGAACAAACTGAACCCATAATTTCAAGTCCTCCTGCAGAGCCAGAGATCCCCGTGGAGGAGCCTGCCGTTATAGTCGAAGATACCGCCGGACTCATTAAAGAACTTTCAGAAAATCATACCAAAGAACCAAGCACTGCGGAAAACACAGACGTGGCTGCCGAGTCATCAGGTCAAGCGCCAGAAGATGAAGACGACACTGCTGTCGTAATTGAAGACGACACTGCTGTCGTAATTGAAGACGATACTGCTGTTGTAATTGAAGACGATACTGCTGACGTGATTGAAAGATCTGTCGAGATCATTGAGGATGACGAGAGTTCTGAGGAAAACTCATTTCCGGATACTGTTGGCAACGATACTACTGCTGCCGCTGATGCCGAAAGACAACAAGACCTGCGAAGAGATTTCCCTCATATAAGCGTGATAGTAACTCGCGAAGACTCTACTAATTATTTGCTCTGTCCATCGGATCATTTTGACCTTATTTCTCCCAAATTCAACGCGACTTCGATTGTGGATGATTTAGAAATTCTTTGTACACCTATTGAGAATTTATTTGCTCTTTTGAGGGAAGTGTTTAGTGAGTTTTTGGATTTGGATGGAGAGTTGGTTTTAGAAATTCCACCGTTTGGAACTTCGGTATCTGAAGTACGCATTTTATATATTTTTAGGGTCGTATTGATGCTAATTATGCATAGGACAATATGTACTCTCATGACTTGACAACTTACGATTTAGTTGAGCTCTATTGCGGTCTACTAACCAACGACGGTGAAGATCTTACAAAGTCGGACCCACTTATTCTTCATTTAAAAGTCCAGCCGCGATTTGGTTCTCAGTTCAATCATATCGCCGCTTTGATAAGAGAAGGGCATGGACTTAAATATTTGCATAAAGAGAGCGAGGAAGCTGTGATTGATATTCCTGATGACGAAACCTCAGATCAGGCTCAAGAGGTTGTCGAACAGGAAAGCAGCCTTTCTGAGCCTGAGCAGTTGGATGAGAGTGAGTACATTTTGTTTAACGTTAATGGTAATTACTAACATTATTCCAGAAACAGACCACGACGTTATAGTAACTCCAGTCATTGAGACGACCGCACACACTTCCGAACCAGTAGAAGACAAACAAGTCGACAAATCAATTGAGCCATCATCAGAGAAAAAATTGCTTGAAATTCCCGAGGCGGTTGACACACCCGCGACCGAGTTAACAGATGGCGAGCATGGTGGTACGAAGAGGACGTTTGAAGATGTATCTGAGAGTGTTTCTGAAGTCATTGATGAGCCAAGTATGTTTTATTTTATGTCTATTGTTTGCAAATGATACTAATTGTGAATAGATGGAAAACGGCCAAAATCACAGGAAGTCTAGTGTGCTGAGTTTCATTACGAAGTTATGACGACATATGTATTTATATTAGTCCAAGCCCTCAAATATGTCGTGGTGCATTGTTCTTTTGTTGATGTAAAGAGGGATAGGTAGTATCGCGGGCATGCATGCGGTTTTTAGTCAATTTCCTTCAAATGTTTGCATTCAAGTAGGTTTAAAAAGAAAAACTTTATCTAACGAAGAAATCTGATGTTGTTGATTGTATTCAAGGCATATGTACTCTTCATTCTTTTGTAATTATCTCATTCGTTTCTGCTTTGTTTGTCTTGTTCTGTGTTTTGGTCATTTCGTTGATTTGTCGGAAGAAAAAAGCAAGGTAGTGTGTGCGCGTGTCTTCTTTTTCCTGTTCGATTCCGTAAATTTATGTTTGTTTTATCTTTTCATATGTACCTTCACTGTGTTTGCGTGGGTTGTGTGTTCTTCTTTTGTGTCTATGTACTTCTAATAAAATCTAGGTAACTATCATGCAATTTTCTAAGATTATAAACGTACAAAGGGTTGTAATTTGAGGGAAATAATGTGATGTATTCGAATACTGCCTTAAAACGCCTTTAATCTATACGTTAAATACAAATGATATAAAAATCCATACCAAGAAGTCATGCTATGAATATCATGCCAAACATCTACGCCAAACAACAAGAACAGAAGAAAAGCACCAAAAAAAAAAAAATAATCGCATCGCATATCAGACAAGAGATATATTCAAGGAGAAGGCGGTGATCTAGAGAGCTCTGCGTTAGCAGCGGCAGCCTCTAGGTCGGCAGCGGTATCCAATTCCACGCGGCGGTTTTTCATGTTTTCTTTACTTCCGAATAAGAATGGAAGAGGGATTGTAACAGCCGCCACTACCGCTTGGAAAATCAGAGAACGGCGCATATTTCCGGGCGGTGAGCCTTGGTCTGAGTTATACTTTAGCGCGTCCATTATTACGATGAAGATGCCGCCGGTTAGGTTACCGCCGGACCACAAGATTGAAGAAGTTAGCTCGGGAGAGACGGGGAAGACTTGTTCTTGAACCCATTCTAGAGCCAGTGGGAGCAATGAGAAAGATGCTGCGCCTAAGACACCTGAGACGATGTAGGGGCCGACTAGTTGTTTGGATAATGTCTGCGTGAAGATAAGGCAAATATAACAGATTGCGATGATAGGAATCTGGATCCTGATGACGAGGATGAACGAGTGAGTCCGATCCAAGATCGGTGACATGATTGCGGAAAAGACTAAACCGGCGATGATTAGTACTGCACCGTCGATACCGGCTTGGTCAGAGGTATAGCCGTAGGGTTCCATGATTTGGTTGATTAGACTGGAGAAGGAATTAAAGAATCCGACGAGAATCGAGAACTATCGAGTAGTTAGCAAGCTGCATTATAAGAACTCTTCAAAAGCACTTACAACGACAAAGATAATCATAAACCGACGGTTGGTGACTAAAAGTTTATAGCTCTCTTTCAAAGGTACTTTAGGACTCGCTGCGGAAGGACATGGAGGTAAAGGTGGACGACTGGGGATGACAAATGCAGGAAGACATAGTACTGTGCACTACATAATAAGTAATCAGTATATGCTTTTGAACAGTATAAAGTATCTCGAGACCGTACGATAATGGAGACCCATAGGACCTGGTTGTATAAGTTAGTAAGCTGATCTTGAAGGAATCACATAGAAAACTTACAGAATTAGAAAATTGACTTGTCTCAGTTACAAACGCAGGGCTAACAAGTTGTGCAATTGCACCTCCAAGAGGATTTGACAGACTCGCAAGAGCATTTGCTGATACCCGGGATTTTCTGCAGAGTGTGATGTTAGATGTGGGATGTAAACACCGACCCACTTTTAAGACTTACGAGGTAAACCACATGTCACTAAGCACGAGTTCAGTTAGCACAAGCAAGAAAAAATACCTGCATTAAAGAAACTTACGAGTAGTAAGAAGGTGCGTTCAGCGAGAAAGGCTGGCCAAGTCCAATGATAATCTGTCCAAAGATCAGGACACCAAATGAGCCTCTGCCGCCGTTACATTTGACACCCGCAACACGGATCCAACCTCCTATGATGAGCAAGACAGCAGAGACAAGCATGGATGCTTTGACTCCACGGCGATTGAGGACATATGCGCATGGCACACTGCCTATCGGGTAGGTGAAGAGGATCACTGTGGAGAGCCAGTTGACTGGGGTTTCTGAGGAAAGATGGTAGAAGTCGCGAACGTTTGAGGAGATTGCTGCGAATGTCAACCACTGCAATACAGTCAGCTCCGCGTTAAGATAAAGATAAACAAACAGTGAAACACACATCCCAAGATGCAACGATATTCAACAGCATCAAGGCTCCGAGACCGTACCATCGGCGCTTGTAAGACCGGTACACAGGCAGTTGGCTGAACTCTGATACAGCGGGCAGGTCCACAACCGGACCCTTTGAGAGCGAGCTCGAGTCCAACCTAATAGGCATATCGTCCATTGGTATTATGGAGTATCCGTTAGACATCCACGGAGGGGTATTCAGGGCCTTTGTCCGCGCAGTTCTGCACGATCGGGGGGAGCATCACGAACAGCCAGGAATCATGTGCTCTGGCTATCGCTGTCTTAGCCGCACACTAGCAAGCGCATTATCCGTGGCACGTGATTTGAATCACGTGAGTACATCACATGACCAGAGTGCTCTAGCCGGGGGCGCTGCCTGATCCAGAAGAGCTCATCATATCCAAGCTTGCTTCAGTATCAGGAAGACCATCGCTCAGGGAACAACTCGCTATGCCGTCGTCACCAAAGATCGCAGTGCCGTTGAAGACGACCGAGGACACAGACTGGGAGACTCCGCTGCGTACATATATTCGCCAGACATATGGCAGCGCAGAGGGCTTCACGAAAGAATGCCAGATGTTCACTCGGCTGCGCCAGGACATGATGGGCGCTGGCAATGATCCTACTGGCAGAGATCTGATTTACAAGTACTATGGACAACTAGAGCTATTGGATCTGCGTGTGCCTGTTGAAGAAAGCGGTTGTAAAGTTGGGTTTACTTGGTATGTATTTCATCAGATAAGACTTTGCTGATATATCGTGGCTAATTGCTCGTCCAGGACCGACGCTTTCACACACACAAGCACGACCCAGCACTCAATTGCTTTCGAAAAAGCCTCTGTTCTGTTCAATCTTGCAGCAGTAAACTCTCACATTGCTGTTGACTCCTCAGACCTCAAAGTGGCTTACAAAACCTTCCAGGCTGCTGCTGGAGTCTTCACCTTCGTCGCCGAAAGCTTTCTGCATGCACCAAGCTCTGATCTTAATCGAGACACGGTTAAGGCGCTCGCTAGTTTAATGATTGCGCAAGCTCAAGAGGTTTTTGTCGAACGATTGTTGTCTGAAGGTGGGTCGAAGCCGTCGATGATGACCAAATTGGCAAAGTCTACTAGTATGATGTGTAAGACTGCTGTCGAAGGTCTGAGTTCGGCTGTGGCGAAAGGATGGATCGAGAGAGAATGGGTCTCACTAGCCAATGTATGTCATCCAATATCCTTAGTTGTTTTTTCAGTGCTTACTGACTTGCTAGATCAAACAATATTACTGGGATGCTGTCGCCCACGCCCAGCAAGCTGAGCTCCAGTCCTCAAAAGGTAAGCAAGGTCTTGCCATCGCATATATGAAATCAGCAATCTCCAAAAACGACGCCGCCCTAGCGTCATATCTTCCATCTACTTTCTCTGCCTTTCGTGAGACTTTGACCAGTTACCAAACTGTCCTCAAAGCTAGCCTCACAGCTATGGAGAAAGATAACGATTTTGTGTATCATGATAGCATCCCGCCTACCAATACCGTTCCCGAAATTGGTGCCCTTGAGGCAGCAAAACCTACCCCGATGAACGATCTTTACAAGGATCAAGATATTTCCCAACTTATCGGACGCGACATATTCGAGAAGCTGATCCCAGTTTCGGTGGCCGAGCAAAGCAGTTTATACTCTGAAGAGCAAGCCAAGTTACTTCGTGCCGAGGGAGAAAAAGTTGATATTGCCGAGGAAGAGCTAGTCTCAGCTTTGGAGTACCTGGGACTTCCTGCCGCGCTCAAAAATGTCAAGACTCTTACTCATTCTTTCGACGATGGACGTATTGACGAGAACGTTTCCCAATGGGCACAGAAAGTTTCTTTGAATGGTCCAGTTTCGTTTGCCGATATCGATCAAAAGAAGCGGGATATTTATCAAATTGTCGAGCGGTGCGAGAAAGAACTTGAAGCTGAAGAGCGCGATGGAGAGAATATGCGTGCGCGATTAGGCCATTTCTGGACACAATCGCCATCTGCTTCTTTAACGATGACTCTTAAATCGGATTTGCACAGTATTAAAGAATCTCTCTGGACTGCCAGCACTTCTGATAAAAAGCTACAAGCGCAATATGGGCCTGTCGAGGCTGATATCCGAATCTTGTCGCAAGGTCCGAATAGTGCTGAACTTGCTTCGTTTTTCAGGCCAAGCAGTATCGGAGGAGTTACGCAGAACTTTATGGATATGGATATCTCTGGGCGTGTGCCTGGTCGAGCGGCGGAGAGTAAAGTTGATATGGAGGCTGTTGAAAGTCAGTTGAAGAAGTTGACAAAGCTGAAAAAGGAGCGAGGATTAGTTTTTACAGAGTTGAAAGAGAAGGTACGTTCTTACTCTGCATTTGTTAGAGCGCATGTGGTAAAGCTAATATGTTTTTAGATTCAACAAGATGATATTTCGTCACTCTTGATTCTCAACAAGAAAGTTCCCAATATTGAAGAGAAACTCTTCAAATCCGAACTCGAAAAATTTGCACCATATCAGAAACGTATCGCAGCCACAATCTACCAGCAAGCGATAACTCTCAAAGATCTCACGGCAGCGTGGAAAGCAATTCTTGACGATCCTAATATTCGACAACGAAGAGCGCAGATGGATGATGCCGGAATGCGCAAGCGAGCTACTATCGAGCGATTCAAGAAAGCGTATGAAAGCTGGAATGATGTGTTTTATGGCAAGCAGAAGGGCGTGCAGTTTTATGCAGAGTTATTCAATTTCGCGAAATCGACGGAGAGGAATGTTTCTGATTTTGTGGAGAATCGCAAAGATGAGAGTCGAAGAATTTTAGCAAACTTGGAGAGGAGATGAGTTAGTTTATGTAAGTTTATAGGGGAGTTCTATGCATGTCTGCATGATTTCAGATAGGATTATTAGGCGAAGATGGCAAGAGTAGGATGTTAATAATACACAAATTTGCATGCATTGTTGAGAAAGAGGATATCAAATTTACAAAGAAATAATATGTAAAGCGCCAACTGAGATAATTGCGGGTTGATTGTGTCACCTCATTCGTAAGATACCAGTATTCGAATTTCTGTTCGCGGCAGCTGCCTGCCGTCTTCTAGCCGCCATCGACATGGGTACGGTTTTACGGTCCATTTCTGCCGGTGCAGCTTTAGTTGGCTCTGTATATATCTCATTTTCTGTATCTCTGAACACGGATGCGGAGCGAAGTTGGCCTGGTCTGCGTTTTGTAGATGTCAAAAACGCGGGTGTAGTCGGTTTATTTGTCGATGATGCTATAGACGAGACTTTCTTGCTCTTTGAAAGGTCGATAGAGTGTACCGCTCCAGTTATATCGCTTAATGCAAGGGTGTTTGCGCTGTGACCGGATTTTGGACGTAGGTGAGGGAGACTGCGAACTGTCGATGGGGAGTCGACTGCTTCGGGCTCAGGCATTTCAGGCGATTCTACGAGAGAGTCCTGTTTTGATGCATTAGCCATGTGATACTTCTAAGCGGAATAGTGACGTACTGTTGGAAGGGTATACTCAAGATATGCATTATCAGGAGTTTCGGGACTTGACATGTAAAGTTCTTTTAGTGGAACTCGTTTTTCTAGCATCGCACGTCGTCCACTCAAAGCAGCCAGATTTTCATCATCTTTTCTCCGTAAATGACTGTGTCGTTGGTCTGGTGTTTGCTGCAACGAGGGAATTTGAGCTCGACTTAGAGGGTAAAAAGTTGATGGTGGTATATTTTCTTTATCACTGTCATCGTCGAATAAATTTTGAGACGAGGAGAAGGGTGTTGTGTAGAGCTGTTTATCGACGATTTTGGTGTCGTAATGGATTTTTAGACGGGTTGATGCGCGCGTTGATTTTGATTGTGGAGGGGGCGATGAGGATGTCATATTGCGCATATCCAAGATCGTTTTTTTGTATAGCTTTCAGTGCTATATAAGAAAGAGAGGTTAGAATTGTTAAGATACGCGTTCATCAAATTGTTGCGATAATTGTACCTCTTATGAAGTAAGCAGAATAACTTGAATGAGTCTACCTGAGCTCGTAGTAGTTGATATGCAATACTCCACTGTGCCAATCAACTCTCAATATCCTCTCAATGCACAGCCAACAAAAACTTCAGTACTTTCTCGACCTGAGCGTGTGATCTTCTTTTCTCTTTGTCTGGTCGTGAGGCATTCGGTTTTAAAGTTCGCTGGTTTGTTTACATCTCTCTAAACTTTAAACCGAGGGTTCGAGGAAAGGCAAATAAATGTCAACGCGTGCGGTCCGCGTCTGCCACAAACAGCCACGAGTGTGGATTTGATGGTTGAAAGATATTGTTTGGAAGATATGTTGGAATAGAGAGGGTATTGGGCTGTCTATCAGAAACTGAGCCATGAGTCCTCATGTAAGTTACAGCTCTCAGCTTCCTATCTGATGGACTATCAGTCTTTGTTCATAAAGCTTCATAGATATGATATACACAGCTAATATCTCAACTTGCAATTAAATATGAATCGCAAACGTAATCTAAGACTGAAATCATCAGAGTAGCCTTTATTCATAGATTCTGGTTATCACAGATCTAGGCGAGAGTTGATCAGATAATCTAATTTCCAATCTAATCGTTACGCACTGCAGCAGTACCATCCACTCTTCTCTGGACTGTGACATGCCTTGAACAACTCCAACTCACAGATTCACTCAATAATTCGAATACAACTCACAAATACACTATAATCACGTAATGACTCAACTCTTCTTTACAAATTGCCCAACCCAGCCTAATTGCACAAGCTCAAAATAGAGTTTCAAGATGAGCAAACCTGTCTGAAAAATTAGCAATGATTTCGTCATTCACAAACAAACCACACTTTCGAGACGAACCGTTCAACAGACTCGTAAAATCAAAGAGAAAACAAGATTATAGCTTGTTGAATAGACTTCTTCCTTTCTTTATCGGCGTCTACGTCTCTGCAGCAGCGGAGCCTGAAAGACGCTCTCGTCCATCTCCGTCCTATCGACACCTCCCTACGATAGTTTGAGCATTATAGTGAATTAGATCATATTAACTAGATAATGAACGATAAACGTCGTCATGTACAAAAACCAAAACCAATTTTATACCAATGCAATAAAAAAACCCCCCCCCAACTAAATGAATTAAAATAGAATGAAGAAAAAAATTAATGATGAATGAAGATTACAAAACCCATGGAGACCAGTTACGAGTCTTCTTTGTCAAATGGCCATAATCTGATCTAGGAGCAAGAACCATTCTCGCTTTCCCGCTGTAAAAATCCGGACTCAGTTTACCGTGACGACGCATTTCGAGTTCCATTGCCAGGATACGTAAAAATTCGCCGTTCATACGAGGTTCACGGGGACGAAGGATAGGTAGACAGTTTTGTTGGACGTCGTAGGTCTCCATTGGGATGTAAGTGGCTTCACCTTCTTCGCCGCTGCTGACGAGTTCAGCGCCAGATGCTGCTCCGAGAGATGGGGATGCGGGAGGTGAGACGGCGAGTTTCTCCGATCGAGGTTGCTGTATCATGAGCGCTCTGGCAGTCGATCGAGCAGTGACGCCGCCAGCAGACAACGAGCTTCGCGAAGACCGGGAGTTGCTAGAGCCAGTTTGACGAACTGGTACACTTTCAGAGCGAAGACGGCGGGTCGCGCTTGGCGACCTCTTGCGAGACGAAGAAGAGGATGATGAGCGTTTGGAGGAAGGAGAAGAGGACGACGAGCGACGAGAAGGGCGTTCAGCACTGCGGGATCGTCTCGGTTCTTCCAAGTGATCGATTTCATCCTTGCTCATGTACTCTTCTTGGTGTCTTGCCATCGACGAGGCGATCCACTTGAGCGAGCGGAGTGACGAGTTGATCTTGGCGACCATACTGTTATGCTGAGCGGCATACTGTTCGTCTAAGATCTCCTGCTGGGTCTTCTTTCGTGAAAGTTGCTGATGCTGTTGTTGAGAGTGCTGGAGTACCGCGGAAGAGCTGGCGTGGGAAAGGAGTTGAGGGACTTTGGTTGCTCGGGCTGCTCGCATTAAGCTAGGAATAGTCGAAGATGATGGCGAGGGTATCTCCTGAGGAACGAATGCGATTGCAGGAATACATGCGCCATTCTCGTCAACGGCAACACAGAGCGGGTCTTCGTTATATGCGGAGATAGACTCTGATCGCTGCTTGCGGTGGCGGGAAGGAAGACCATAGACATCAAATTCAGAAATGTATTTTTGGGGCGGCTGTGACTGCTGAATTGTAGATGTCGAAGAGCTGGACTTTAAGGTCGACGTGTCAGATTCTGAGTCTGACGAGAGGTCGACGGTGGGGAAGTACTCGGTCTCATCTGAGAAAGGCGTGATGGGAGACGTGCGCGGGGAAGAATCAGAAGACGAGACAGAGCTTGAGAGGGCTGGTGGTGATGACGACGTAGGCGAAGATAATGGAGACGATCCCGGGGTCGATGACGGCGAAGTAGATGCTGAGAATGAGTTGAGTCCCTGTGCGCGACTGAAAGAGACACCGATCTTGCTCGAGCGCACGGAATCGTCGTCGTCGGCGGAGGGAGGAGTCAGGAGCTCGACGAGCTTAGAAGGGACGTGTCGCTGATGCTTGCGCGATGACTTTGGTGAAGTTGCTGACGAAGACTTCTTCAGCTGTCTGGTGCGTTCGTGAGCAGCATGTTGCAAGCTTATACTGCCAGTTGGCGCAGCTGAAGCAGCAGTGTCGGAGACAGAGCGTCGGGGTGTAGAAGTAGACTTGGATCTGTGGATCGCCGGGCGCTGTGATGAGGCCGCTGCGGAGGCAGAGCCGACGGCGAGTGGATCAGAGGACGAGGGATCGTTTGTGTGTCGTCTGCGATGAGTTTTGTGCGAAGGCGAGGGTGCTCGTGGAGGTGGGATGGAGGTGACTGCGAGGAGGGCCGCGACTGCTGGAGGGATGTCTGAGGCTTTGCGGGAGTGCGAAGGCGCGGTGAAGTGGCGGACGATGAGGGTGTCTGCGGGCATGATGAAGGCGATTAGACGGAGGAGGCTTGCATGCTGTTGCTGACGCTACACTGGAAGTTGTTTGAGCTGTACTGTGTGCTGATTCTGGGTTGGAGAGTTGAGTGTAGAGAAGAGGAAGGACGAGCAGCAAAGTGGCGGCGATAGTACAAGTCTTGGACGAGTATGGTCGCTCGAGAACCAGAAATCTCTAACAAACACGGGCGGATTTTCCGACTGTTTTCTGAGCCGCGCAGTCTTGGAAACGGACGGCGTTTTTGAGTTTTAGTTAAGGTTTTGAGCGGCGCGATAAGCCCAAAGAGGATTGCAAATGCGCTCACTACGTCATCAGTGAAGTGTATTGTGATAGCAGTGGAACAGCGGTGATTGGTAAGATTGTATAATATTATGCAGGATCATTATCAAAACACAGAAGATAATTTAAACAGTTTAAACAGTCCAAACAGCGCGCCAAAACACACCTCAGTTATCTCGTCGTGGCCTCCGGGTTCAGGTGTCATACTGGGAAGCGCAGTCCGGTCCGTGCTTGAACTTAGATAAAGCCATAAATCACTAAACGTTTGCGCAGTTGCGGTATCGTCGCTGGCCTCGATAAGCCTTTGACTGGCAAGGCGCGTTGCTGGCGGTTGTTATCGATAGCAGTGGGATGCATGCCTTTGCTCGTCTGCGCTGCGAGTCATCTGCTGGTTTAGTCTGCTCTGCTCTCGTTTGTTTTTGTATTGTTATTCTATTCTAATATCTATTGTATTGTGTAGCATTAGTAAGGTAGTATTAGAAGTCATAACTACAGTAGAAGAACAGTGAAGTAGAATCCACGCTTCAAAGCAGTTTGTCGTTATTCTGCTTCTATTCCACACATCCTCCTTCTCCGCTATCCTCAGCTGTGACAGCACACCGTCATCTCTTCCGCTTGGACCTTCACTACTTGCTATCGCCATTCCTAGCACACTCCGCTATCGTCCTCTCTATCATATCTCAACGCCGCCGGGCTTAACACTTGCTGTTATTTACGCAGTCCTCAGCTATCATCCCTTCCTCCTCCTCCTCCTCGATAGCCGTGATCTTCAACATCGATAATGTGTCTTCCCCGCTCTCAACACTAACGCCTATCTCCATCTTTAACCTTGACTTTCTCTTGTAGATAGCAGCATATCACTGTCTGATCGATGCTCAGCCTCTGAACTTTGTACAAATCGCTGCTCTCTGATACGACGGCCTCAGTCATCCCTTTCGAGTCTAATTATATCATTAACTCCTTCTATGCACCTTTCGTCATCTCCTCTTTGGAGAGTTCTTATGGAGACTTCCTGTAGATGATTCAAACAACATGACTGAGCGGTGTTAATGAGCTAACAGCTCTGCAGCGACTGCCTCGATGCCGCATTCTCAAATCAAGGACTGATATCTGTATTGTTATTGATCTATTCAGCGCTATATATATCCTACGTTGTACACTCCACCGCAATCAAAAACGCACAGTGCTCTTAAATTGAACTCGACTGTAACTGCGCTCATTAACCAGCACTTGTTTGATATGCTGTGAGCACATCCTACAACTGCTACTCCTGCTCGCCATCATGAGCCAATGGGTCTGATAAGATAAAGAACTATAACAGCATTCTGCGTTTGAGACAATATACTATAACAATACTGCTTGTTCATCGCAATCTTAAACTAGTCTCACATCAAACAATATGTCATTCATTACTAATCAACATTAGCTCCAGCAGCAAGTCGGAACTACGCCAGATATTACATCTCAATCAGGTCAATTGATATCATACACGTATAGACAAGCCTGATTCTTATCTAAAATGGCTCTCAACTACGACAAGTTTGTTCTGTTCGGTGATTCAATCACACAGTATGCTTACAACGTCAACGTTGCTCCGTTCTGTCTCGGACCTGCCTTGCAAGACAGTAAGCATATTCGATATCGATCTGTTCTATATGATCTGCATGTTATGGATGTGCTGATGTTGTTTGTATAGTTTATACGCGCAAGTTTGATGTTATCCAGCGTGGATATGGAGGATACACTTCGGCACACGCCAAGTTGATGATTGACAAGATAATTGCTCATGAAGATACGCCTACTTCGAAAGTCAAGCTTATGGTACTACTATCCCCTTTGCTGTTCGTTTTGCAGTACTAATTGTACTTTCTAGACTGTCTTCTTTGGCACGAACGACTCCTCTGGTCCATCAAACAAGATCCAACATGTTCCCGTCGAGACTTTCCAAGCCAACATGCGCTACATCTACGACGCTTGCACCGCTGCCGACATCAAGGTGATTTTCATCGGCACCGGACCATTCAATGCTCATCAGTGGTGGCCTACTCGACCCGGTAATATCCATGATCGCACAACTATCCAGGCACGAACGTACTGCGACGCTGGGATTGCTCTTGCAAAGGAGCTTGGAATTCCATGTGTTCCTATGTGGTATCTCATCATGGAGGCTCTTGGCTGGAAAGAAGGTGATCCGCTTGTTGGTCTTGAGGAACTTGAGTCTGATAGTGCTATGGCTGAGTACTTTACTGATGGTGTGTATTTTCTTTTACTGATGGCAATTGCTGAGGTTGATGTCTAACGAGTATCTTACAGGCCTTCATTACAACGAGAAATCCTATAGATTGGAGTACGAGGGAGTCATGAAGGCGATTAAAGACTTTTACCCGGAGCTTCTGCCTGAGAACATGCCCTTAAGACTTCCTGAGTGGGCTGCTCTTACTTCGCTGGATGTTCTAGAGAAGAGTTTGTAGACACGGTATAGAAGATAAATATCTAGACTCTAGAAAGCATTTTAATAGAACTGCGATAGATTCTTCTATAAGAATACTCTAGCATTATCAGCCTGATCGCAGCTAATAGCAGCTATCAACAACTGACAACAACTGATAGTAAAATAGTGAACAAGAACAATAGCGGGCGATCCTGGTCATCGCCTAAGCCGCGCAAGCCCTGACAAGGGTTGCAACGCGAATTCCCGCGACGCGGCACACTTTCTCAACTTCGCACGCTTTGAACGAGGGATATCAAGAGAAATAACAGCAAAGAGGATAATTCAATCTTGGTTATTGTTGATTGTTATCTGATTTTGAGGATTCGAAGAGAGTAAATGGTTCAAATGTGGCTCACCGAATTGCAGAGTACGTGTATACATATATTCAGCATCAATGGACTCTTTTACTAACAATGACATTGCAGAGGCCGGCGTGGGTCTGATTGCCGCAGGTGTGTATATAATACTGTTTTATTTAAACAATATGTCACTAATTTGTCTTTAGGCTCGATATTCTTGATCCTGGGCGTCTTGACATTCTTCGACTCTGCATTACTTGCATTTGGCAACGTGAGCATCTCCAGCTTTTATAGCAATATGTATCTCTAACTGTTCTTTTAACTACTCTAGATTCTGTTTGTTGCTGGACTGATCTTGCTGATCGGACACAAAAAAGCTGCTAGCTTCTTCTTCAGACCACAAAAGATGCGGGGCGCTATATGCTTCATCTTTGGAATATTTCTTATTCTCTGCCGGAGGCCTATCACTGGATTCATCATTGAGTTCTGTGGAATAATGGCTTTATTCGGGTGCGTTTTTATATAAATCTGTGGCTTATGCCATAGAGTTCTTGGTGTATGTATTCATTGTTCTGACGATATTTTATAGTGATTTCTTTTCTGTCATTGTTTCCTTTTTACGATCATTACCTTTCATTGGTCCCGTTTTATCCTCGCCATACGTTGCTCCGGTAGGTCTTTACTCGCATTGATATCCTACAATACTGACAATATAATGCAGACTATTGATCGACTCGCCGGTATCAGAATCCTCCCCGTTTAACCAGTACAACCACGGCCCTAGAGAAAAAAAGAGTGCTCCTACTAGCGAATGATCTATTGCGAATTTAAGCGAGCGTTGTGGGTGAATATAGATTTTGCGCAAAGTTCTTGAACAAAGAAACGCGCTTACGACTGTTTGACGTTGAAATATTTGTATATTGTGTAATGTATTCTATTTTATTTTACATTTTTTATAATACTGTTGGCTCTGTTTAATTTATTGTCTTATCAATTGTGATTGAATGTCGTTCATTTGGTTCATCTTTCATTTGTGTCTTTGAGTACTAATATAACTGAAGTTGTGTTTTCGTTTTTAGCAAGTTCCTTTTTAGCAAGTTTCGTTCTGATGAATTGCCGGTGATTAGCTTTATGACGGTTGAATATTTTTTTGAAATGGATTTCTTATAATACGACCACAGAATACATCTAAATCGGTTCTACATTGTCCCTCGTCACAAAACACGAGACCGTCATATTAGCAAATAATCGTAAGGTAAAGGAATTCATTTCATAATTGGCACATCTATGTCTTGCCTAGAAGCAACCCAGCCCAGCCGACAAAAACAACAACGCACAACGAAAGAGCAACACATAATGACCTCCGTCCGTTTCACCACGACTCAGAATAAATAAGCAAGTATATTTAATATCCGACTGAGATCAAGTAATCAGCGAGCTGTTCGACAATCTTTGTGGCCTCACCGGGCTGTATGCCCTCGGGGTAGTGAGCTATCAGCGTAGCTTGCTTAGTTCGCACGCAAATCAGACCCTCGGCACCCTTTGACGTAGTTATGTCAGCAAGAACTTTTTTTTCTATAGTATTGAGTGAGTTTGACATACCTTCTTGCCATAGATACTTCTTTCATCGGCACGAAGCAAGAAGTACTTGACGCTCAGGGCGTGGAGACCTTTTGCCTGTAGTCCGGACGGGTTGTCGAATCCGCTGCAGATCTCGTTGACCTCGGGAGCAGACAACTATAGCAAAAGCGCGAGGTTAGTATTGCATTATCGTGATTGCAAGCAATATCAATGAATATCATTTGATTTTTTAAACAGAAAAACAAAGAAATGAACATACGTCGAATCCAGCAGATTTAGCCCACACGCTGTCACCCACTTTCGAGTAAATAGCTGCCCGGTCAATTCTACCCGACGCCTGGAGGTTATCAACATAAGCTATAATGTTGTCAAAGATTAGCAAAAACCGCTCTTCTGATTAAGATCCCAGCGGACAAAGCCACGATTATAACCAAGAATAGACGAAAAAAATCATCATGACGCCGGGTCGATGCAAGAGGAGTAATAGTTACCTTGCCACGACATTTGGATAGGAGAGAATGTACAAAAAATAGAAGACGGTAGATAAACAACGGATTTCCTTCTAAGTATCAAAATCTACCTAAGATCAATTGAATATGTTAGCTTTGTAAGGCTATGAAGAGCCGTTGTTTTCCGGTCTGCAAGCTATGGTGAAGATTGACGCGACAACGAGGACTCGTTTCGCGAACACCTCGTTCGACTCCCCTCGCAAGTTCATAAAAATACAACAAACAATTGAAGATCCGGTAAACAACACTCAAAATCAAAAACATAAACAAATAATCACGCACCAGAACTGCGAAATCTGCAAAAATCAACTGCGTCAAAAAAAGGCACGTTCTTACGCGTTCAGGAAACTCCAAAGGGAATTAAAGCCTCTCTCTCGCTCTCTTCTCTGCTTTCGCTGCTCACACTTGGCGGCTTCTCTGTCACAAGCACAAGACCCTTGTGTGACTGGATCTGAACTGCTTAGTGAATGCTTACTGTATTAAAATACTGATTTATGTTTTATAATTGAATAACCCCCCCTTTTTTTTTCTCTTACTAATTGAATACATTAGACATTACTCTGTCCTTATCTATAAAAAAACACACAACTAAATATCCTTAGCAATAGCAACCACAGAGCTTTCAGACTTATCCATCTCCAGCATAATATCAACCTGGTTCGCCTCAAGCGTCATATACGTATCACTGACACACACCAAACTAGCCTTAGTCCCCTGTATCTTCTTCGGAATCGCAACTTCGACTGTCATTGGAACTTTCCATTTAGCCCCGGGTTTAGGGCGTACTCGTTTCATCAGCAGAATCTCGTCCCGGGATTGATCGACAAGAAACACGAACCATCCTTCGAATTGCGCTTTCGAGAATTTAGGCGTGTAGCATTTATACTCTGAATTAAGCGGCTGTCGCAGACGTGAGATATCAATAGACAATTTCTCAGGAAGAGAGCTAGTTACTTGCAGAGTGACTACCGGAATACTATTCAGCACCTTCAAAAACTCCTGTCTGGAGCGTCTAGGCACACGCAACGAGTTCGCCAGGTTATTCATATCCTGAGCACTCATACTGCCTAAACTGCTAAAATCATTGGTCTTAATAGACTCAGACAGTGGAGTAGGCTCCAGTCCCGGAAGTGCAGTAATCGGATTATCGTCATGCCACGCCGCTTGTTTAATCGCCTGCATCACTTGAATAAACCGTTTCGACGCAGCAAAATATCCCAGTTCAGAGCTAATATCAACACAAGCTTGTAAAACTCGAATACTCTGATCCAACACCGAAACCATATCTTGCATGTAATCAGTAATCGGAAGCTCTGCACGACTGAGATGCGCTTGGATAAGTAAGAACGCCTTCACATGAGGATCCCACATAACCTTCCCAAGTCTCTCACCAGGGAATCTAAGATTCTTCGAGAGCTCGACGTTCACCAAATCTTCATTGTGGCGCACAGGAAGAAGATCGTATTCGCTAGCCTCGGACAAAAGCTGCAGACAATCCTCAAACTCAGGGTACCGCTTGATCTTTTCGAGAATATTCCGGACAGTCTTGTGCGAAATATAATAATTACTGCCAATCTGCAAGAAAGGAGTGGCAAGAACAGTCTCATCTGCAAAAAGCTTAACACATCCAGATTTATCCAGCTCCGCAATAGCTTTGTCAACAAGATCGATCATGTACCCATTCAAATCTTCCTCCTCCACTCCTTCTAATCCATAATACGTTGGATTCTTATGAACGCGACGGAAAAGATAAGTGCAAGTGAGAAAATTCAGAGCATCCTGTCTCGACTGTACCGCTCCACTCGCAATCTCCGCTCCAAGATGATTATCCAAATCCTTATGAAGCGATGATTCAACTGGAAATCCAGAATGCAAGAAACGCTTATAAAATGGTTTCTTTGATTCTTGCGTAAACACGATTGCAACACCGCTAGTATCAAAAGCAGGACGTCCAGCACGACCCATCATTTGCAAAATATCAGTCAAATCCATATCTTTGTATGCCTCAATTTTACCGTCGAAAAACTGCGTTCCTTTGATAATAACTAAATGAGCGGGTAAGTTGACTCCCCATGCGAGTGTACTGGTGGCAATCAAAACCTGAATTTTGTTGTTCTCAAATAATTCCTGCACCAACCGTCGATCACTATCAACTAAACCAGCATGATGCTGGCCAATGCCAAACTGCAAAGAAAGTTTCAAAGAGTCATCCTTGATTCGAGAAAGAACCATCACAAGCTCATCCTCGTCCATTAGCAGAAATCTCTTGGGATTCTCTTCCATTCCGCAGAAGTTGATCAAATCAGCCGCGGTTAATCTAGTCTGTCGACGAGAGGCAACAAAGATAAGCGCAGGCTTTGTCGGTGAATGACTTTTGATTGCCATAAACGCAGGCTTATTCATACTAAATAAATCAATCAGTCCATGTACTCATTATATATCTAAAATAAATACCTCTTCATCAACGGACAAAAACCAGTGTTATCCTGAAATCCATCGATATACATCTCTAGCGGAACCGGACGGATCGACTGTGGAAAATTGAACAAGCCTTCTTTGACACCCAACCAACCAGCCATATCGCCCGCGTTTGCCACCGCTGTCGACATTCCAAGTAAACGCACAGGACGTTCGGTATGCGATGACATGTAATTCATTCGACTAACAATCATCTCCAAAATCGGGCCACGTTCGCTAGCAAGAAGATGAATTTCATCCATAATGACAAGCGAGACTTCCTGAACAAATTTCCGCGTTTTCCAGTTACGACTGATACCGTCGAATTTCTCAGGAGTGGTGATAATAATATCTGACTGTCTGATACTTCGAGCATCGGGCGCTGTGTCTCCTGTAAGCTCGACAATTTTTCTTCCTGAAACCTCAAGTCTGCGCGTCCAATCGTCAACCCGCTCGCGTACCAAAGCTTTCATAGGTGCAATGTATACGACCTTTGATTTCGGATACGTTTTGAACGCCCACCTATATTCATCAGCATAACGCAACTACTACTCGATTATGAATTTACTTACCAGATAGCTAGCTCGGCCGCAACAGTCTTTCCTGAACCAGTAGGAGATCCAAGAAGAACATTCGACGGGGTATTATACAAGCAATGGAAAATCGTTGTCTGCATAGGATTAAAATAGTTAAACTTCTGCTGATAAATTGCTTCGACAACAGGATTATGAAGTGCAGTCACAGGAAGAGGTCGTAGATTCAATAGCTTGGTCTGAATATTCTCATTCTCCGGTCGAATTAGATGTTGGAACGAAACAGCTGAAACTGTACCGGGACCAACCCATGTGTTTGAAATCGCGCGCACATAAATTTGAGTCGGAAGTGGATCTTCAAGAGGAATGAAGAAGTCCATTTCGTGAACTTCATTTCGCTGCCTCTTGGATAAAATGAATCTTGATGAATGCAGAAGGGTCGCCTCTTCGGAATCCTCAACCCAAATCCAAAAGTATTCAGATGCTCCATGGAGTTGATCATTCCAAGAGAAACTAGGAAGTATACTAAGATGAACTCTCAAAATATTCCGAAGAATAGGCGACACATCACATTCGATTTCCAGGAATGGATAGGTTCGAACATGACGCGCAATCGTGTTTCCTATTCCCCGATTATGCACCAGCTCTCCCAATTCAGACGCTTCCATTTCTCGTAACTCCTCAATCGGCACCCCCTTGTCCTCTAAAATATCAACAATATTACGCGGCAAGTTAAATTGCGCCAGCTCGTGCTCAAACGGCCACATACGCTTGTCGATAGCTTTGCAAATTGAAAGGGTGACTAATGCAAGACGACCCCATCGTCGATTCAATGCAATCAAGAATAGTGCGCGACTGATTCTCGCCGAATTCTGAGCAACATAGGCCATATCCGAAACCAAAGAAAATGCTTCAACATTGGCCTTAGTTATATACGCTTGAAGCAAAATATTAATCTTTCCATGAGAAGTGTCGATAGTTCCCGCGACCTGACACGGCGCATAATCGTTCTTGAGCTTTGTGAGCTCATCGGCTTCTTCTTCACGCGATTTCAAACCGTCAAACTCTCCACTGTAACTCAGCATAGCCAAAACATCGGCCTCGGTAGCAGCAGGCCTCATCATATTATTGAAAATTTCAATACTGTTATGCAAGAGGTAAAAGTCAGACGCAATTCGGCCGACGTCCTTGGGAGTGAGAGCGCCAGTTCGTTCATCGAAAATAATCATCTGAACCTTGTGCAGCTCTCGAGCCGCGTTTACAATCAGTTCGCGCCGTCGGCGACCCAAGAGAATATCTTGTTCAAGCTGCTTCCAGTCTATACCATAAGACATTGGATTCTTTCGCATACGCACGTAGAGATACGTATATCCAAGCCACTGAACACCTTCATCAACAGTAGTGACAGAACCCAGAGCAATTTCCGCATTAAGGTTATCCACTACCCGCTCTTCAAACCGTGATTCAATAGGATGTTGCTGCGTAACAGTCGAGATGTAATGTGCAAGGCGATCGGCACTGGTACATAAAAACGCTGTACCAAATTTTTCAAACTGAGGACGTCCAGCACGACCAAAAATCTGAATGACATCTGTAACACCGAGATCAGTAAAGCCGCCCTTCTTAGCATCATAAACCTGAGTTCCCTTGATAATGACGGCTGCAGCTGGTAAGTTGACACCCCAAGCGAGAGTGGCTGTACAGCATAGAACCTTGATCAAGCCATCGCCAAACATTCGTTCTGTCAGGTTACGATCAGAACGTAACATTCCAGCATGGTGGACGCCTAATCCGTCTTTGAAGATATCTCGAATATCTTTACTCTTCGAGCGCATCATATCGGCAACAGCGCTGCGATATTTCGGGTGCATGCATGAATCAAACAAATCCATATCACCTTCCGACATGGCCATTTCTCTAAGCATCTTGACTGTCTTCATTGTATCCTTTCGCGAATGGACAAATACCATAATCTGATTGTCTTCTTGCAACATCTCCACGACTTTTCTGTAGGTGACTTTATCAAGGTTCTCTTGTGCTTGTCTGCTTCCTGCTTTTCCTTTGACGCCAAGGAAATGCTGTTCGAGTGGAACAGGTCTGAAAGACGCATCAAAGTAAAATAGTCCTTCCCGTCTATCTACCCTACAAGCAAAGTCAGTATTTTATAAAAACTCGTAGCTTTCTGAACACGTACTTTAAAAAGTCAGAAACATCAACATAGTTGGGTAAAGTAGCTGACAGTCCAACGATTCTAATCATGCTCTGAGTACTTTCTACTTGTCTCAAAGTTCTAGCGACCAAACTCTCAATAACAGCACCACGATCATCGTGCAACATGTGAACCTCATCAATGATCAACAGCTTAACCTTATCAACCAAGTCAGTGTCGCCATTGCTCTTTCGGGTTACCACATCCCATTTCTCGGGAGTGGTCACGATAATTTGTGTCTTTGCTATTTCTGCTCGAGTAAGTTGCATATCACCAGTTAACTCCTTTACCGAGATGCCTAGCCACTTTAGACGCTTTCCTAGTTTTTCAACAATTTCGGCCGCCAAAGCTTTGAGAGGAGCGACGTAGACAATTTTGAAGTCGTCTTTGTCGATCTTATAAAAATCGGCGTTCGGCTCATCAAATGGCGAAGGTGTGCAGTGCATGGAGATAGTATGCAGAATTGTGAGCATGGCAACGTCAGTTTTACCCTGTGGCAAGTTAATAAAATTCTTACGATGAAAAATCAGAATAGAAACATACAGCACCAGTGGGCGCACAGATTAGCATATTACTGTTGGTACCATAAGCCACAGGGTATACCAAAGATTGAACTCGATTCAGAGTCTTATAACCCTTAAATGTCTCTTTGCAGATAACATCCATACTGCTGATGTCGACCAGCTTCTCACCAAATCTCATAGGACTGTGTTTGGGATACGGAACAGTAATCTCTTCATACAGATCATCGGTCGTGCGGGTAGTTCCCATAGGCAAGCTATACTTGTTACCAAAAGCACTCAACGTATTTCCTGCATCGTGAGAACGGTACACATGAGGATACTGTTCCGCGTTGGGATCCAGAATAGGACCTGTCGGCGCATTCTTTCGCGCTTTTAAAGCGGCGGCTAAACGTTTTTGACGCTCTTCCTTGGTTAGAAGGCGAGATTTGAGCTGCTGCTCGTAGCTGAGATCCTGGTCATCCGAGTGTGAATCCCCTTTCTTTGATTTCTTTTGCTTATCTGACTTGCTGGTCACGCGTACTTGAGAGCGTTGATTTATGGCAGGCGATTGCTGGTATCAGTTATTAGCATACAGAGAGGGTTGAGCAATATCAGGTTTCACATACCAAGCTCTGGATAATTTTAGATCGATTCGAAATCAGTTTAGTAACAAATTCCAAGTCGTCGTAACCAAGAACATCTATGAGCTTAGATTGCAAGTCTAAATCGGAGCTCTTGGAACTTAGTATCGCCTCGAGTGTCCCCATAAGCTCGTCGATGTCCATTGTATTCTGTGCCTTGGTAAGGTAGTCAATGGACCTGCTCATGAGCCATTCACGGTCATACAATGACGAAGTACCAGCAAGATCATCTTCATCGGCAGAAGTAGCTGATGAGATATGTTCGTAGTCATAATCTGCGTCGTTCATGAAGTCCGATTCGTACTCTGAGTCTGAGAGGAATCCTTCGTACTCTTGTGGTGTCGTTTCGTCTACTCCATTTTCCAAAGATGTATCTTTTTCGTTTGAAATCAGTTTCAACTCTTTGATTTCGTGAAGAGCATCTTGCATTGCCTTGATCTGAGCCAGGAATGATGTTTGTAGACCGTCTATTGCTGAGTCTTTCAGCGATGCGGACGCGTTTAAATTCGCAGCCATTTTCACACAGCTCAAAACACACAATATCACACAATTCCAGACACAATCAACTCACTATCCGTCAATATACGATTCTTTAAAATAGCTGACAAGCGCAGGAACTTGTCCCGAGTTGAGTCATAGCAAGATCCGGTGTCCTAATTTGAGTTTTCTGACACTGTTACCCTCCTCCAATTCAGTCCCAAAACTTTAAATATTTCTTTCTCGATGAGGTCACCCAAGATTTTTGCCATTACGCTGGATTGAGTGGGATATCTACAAATTATTGGTTGTTTACATTCATAATATAAACAAAAATGCCTACAGAATTAGAAGAAGTGAGTATCAGTCCTGAGGTTGTGTATATAGTCATCTGTGCTAACATCTTGTGAAGCTCGTGGAGTTTTTACACTCGCCACAGCCTTTGATTCGCAATATCGCTTTACAGAACCTGGTTGGCTTCTCTTCAGGTCCTCAGAATACGATTTTTTTGCAGGATAATCTGAGGTCGATTAAAGATCTTCAGATTATTTCTAGATCTCCAGACCCAGTAAGTGCTTCACGGTTAACTATTCTCTGTTCCAATTTCTAATATCTTCCGTCTCTCAGAGTATAGCCAAAGATGCTCTCACCATTCTCGCAAACATGAGCGAATATATCAAGATTAGAACAATGCTGGCCGAGAACAAATCATTTGTTACACACGTTGTCCAGTCTATCATTAAGCCAGACGAGCCCAACGCCGACCTCTACTGCGTGCTTCTTGCCAACATCGCAAAGGACGACGCTATCGCAAATATCTTCCTGATCAAAGCTTCTCAGACCACGAACGACCTCAAATCTCATCTGGCAATCGACCAGCTAGTCGACTGTTTTGTCAAAGGCGCGGAAAAGAAATTGAATAAGAATGCTACTTTCGACTATCTTGCATTTGTCTTTGCCGATATCTCACGACTGAACGAGGGTCGTAAATACTTCTCAACCGCTCAGAGCTACGACAACGTTGTTCCTTTATCAAAGCTGCTTGTCTTTACCGAGTATGAAAATGACGTGCGACGTGCCGGTGTTGCTTCAACAATCAAAAACACTCTCTTCGAGCTTTCAGAGCATATTAATATTTTGGACACAGAGTCAGTGAACATCCTTCCGTATCTACTGCTTCCTCTAGCAGGACCGGAAGAGATCCCTATGGATGAGTTGGATGATCTTCCCGAGGAACTTCAACTGCTACCTCCAGACAAGGTGCGCGAGAAGGACAATGAGATTATTTGTGTACATGTTGAATCGTTGGTTCTGCTTGGGTCCACGCTCTATGGCAGAGACTTTATGAGAAATAACGGTGTCTATCCTATCGTTCGTGAACTTCATCTGGCTATTGAAGATGACAATGTTCGTGAGATCTGCGAGAGATTCGTGCAACTTATTATGGCTGATGAGCCTGGCAAAGCACCTACTGAGCAGCGACTGCAGATTACTAGCGGTGAGGAAGATGAGCCTGCTCCTCTTGAGGTTATTTTGTAAATGTCCAGCAATAGATTTTTAATTAGAATGGTTTTTACAAAATTTGCGTATTGCAATTAGATCCGTAGATATGTCCTATTTTGACATCGGCATCTCTCACTGAATGCACCCCTATAAACTATGTTACACTTAAAAGACTGCCTTGCTAGCGAAAGGTTCCTCCTCCTGTTCATCATCATCATCTGACTCGTACATTGCGTTTTTCTCTAAAGCACGTAAAGACTGTTTCAATTTCTTGCCCTCTCTGCCGATCTTTCTGTCCTCATCCTCGGCGAATAAATCATCGCCAGGAATATCCCCCTCATCATTTTTGTCGCGCATTTGTCTCTTGACCCGCTGTTCTACTTCCTTGCTTTCGTCTTCTGGGCCCTCCATAATAGGAGCCTCTTCATCATCAGCAAATTCTTCATCGAAATCAAGCTCATCGCCATCATCATCAGCTTCCCGCTTTCGGATTGTCCGTTTTTCACCATCTACTGTTCTCATTCTCTTCCTGGGAAAGGATACTTCTTCAGAATCACCTTCCGGATTCATATGCTTCATGAGCCATCTAGGAGTTTGGCTCTTCTTTGCCATCATAGCCTCGGCTTCTTCTAATGACAGTGTTGCATACTTATTTCTCGGTGTGAATTTATACCACTTTTCGGCTGGTACCATCTTGAATCCATCGTCGTCAAAGACAAATAACACATAGCAGTCAGATTGCGCCGCTTCATAGTTTCCTACCCAGGTATTCTTGCCATCAAAATCCTCAACAAGCCATGGATAGTACTCTTCGTATCTGAGACGTCTCTCTTCTTCGTGATTTGTGTATACTTGACGAGTCTTCTTCTGAAATAGGTTCTTGCGATTCCGCCGCCCATTTCCATCCGGTGCGATATTCTGATCTGGATCTGGCGCAACTGTACCTTTCTCTTCTTCTTCAGCGACTGCTGTTGGCTTGGCATCCTCCGTTTTGTCGCCGTTTTCCGATTTGACGTCGGACGATTCAGCCGCGAGAGGGTTCTGCTGAAGTTGATATCGCAGCTGTCGCGGATCCTTGCGGTGCATTGTAACCGGCTGCTGGAACTGCGCAGGATCTACCTGCTGACGGCTATAGAACTTCATCACATGGAATCTCTTGCCTGTTTTCTCTGATTCGGAGAACGCACGTAGTCGGAACTCTGTGTTTGCCGATGACTCGCCTGTGCCAGCTGATGACGACGACGAAGACGACGACGACGACAGAGGGGGCGACGCTAATCCGCGCTCTTCGCTTTTGATCGGAGTTGGTCGCTGCAACAGCCCGCGGCCATTGTTGCCGACTTTAGAAGGGCGAAACACACCAGACATGGCTGAGGATGCTGCTGGGATGGTCGTGAAGTGAGCGTGGAGTGAGATATAAGCGCGGTGGTGGCTGGCATAAGTGTATGTGTGTTGTCAAAGTTATACATCCTGGCTGGGCTCACGCTGGGAGTTTGGTGAAGAGATCAGACTTGGTTCAGCAGCTCACGACGGTTAGTCACAGGTTTCTGCAGGAAGCCTGGATAGTGTGGCATTAAGCAAGATAGAATGTCGCGGCTGGACTATCTTGTGTCAAAATACTTGACTGCTGACTCGTCGTCAGACACAGCAGCACCGAAGAAACGGAAAAGGAAAGAGAAATCAGCATCGTCGAAGAGGAGGATCACTACGCAAGAAGGACTGATTCTGGAAGATGACGATACAGTAGCGCAATGGGGGCTTTCTAAGCAGACAGAGGAGGAGGAGTTGGCTGACATTATTGAAGCTGGAGAGGATGCCCCTGTTGGTGAGTAGATTTGCTTGAATGCGCAGCAGAATATATGCTAATAGATCATACTCTAGTTGAGGCAATTGACCTGGAACCACGGCGAGCAGCAGCAGGATGGAAAAAAGTATCAAAGATGAAAGAAGAACAGAACACCGATGACGAAGAGCCAGTCAGCATCAAAGTGGAGACCCTGTCTACCACCGAGAAACCACAGCAAAAACGGCTCGGCGGTTTGAAGTCAGCTGCCGAAGTCAAGGCAGACCTGGATGCAAAAATGGCTCGCGAGGTGGCTAATATGGAGGCTTCGGGCACCTCTGGTAAAGGTGCGGAAAAGGTGTATCGTGATGCTTCCGGCAAACGGATCGATATCAATGCGCACAAAGCAAAGATGCAGCAGCAGTTGCTTGAACAAGAGCGCAAAAAGAGAGAAGCCGAAGAGCGCCAAATCGAGCTTAACAAAGGATTAGTTCAGAATCTGGAACGAGAAACTGCTGAGAAAAGAGAGCAAGCTTCTGCGACTACGCGTTTAACTGGATATGCATATGATAAAGATTTGAATGACGAGTTGAAGCAGCAAGAGCTCTGGCACGATCCAGCTGCGCGATTCCTTTCAAAACAAAAAGAAGAAAAGAAGAGTGCTACTGGACTGAAGATCTATAAGGGGCCTTATCCCCCGAACCGGTACAATATCCCGCCTGGGTACCGGTGGGACGGGGTAGATAGGTCTACTGGTTTTGAGGTGAGGCTATTGGAGAAGAAAACAAGAGAAAAAGAGAAAAAGGCTGAGGAGGATGCATATGCGACTGACGATGGCGAGGATTAGATGGTGTATGATATTGTAAGATAGTTTTAATTGTATAATAATGTATTTGATCCTAAATATGCCATTTTCTACGGGCAACCACGTCTATTTTAATCCAGCGGCTTTCTAAACCGCGCAAGGCTCATAACCGCGCCATTTTCTAAGAATAATTACATAATGAATATTTTGTTGAATTTTGTAAAGAAATTCACGGCTGGTTTGAGTATCTGATGTGCAATTATGGTATCAGCTTGAGCCCCTCAAACAAGACATTGTTCAAGCAGTTCGAAAATCACTCCAATGCTACTTACAGGCGAAGTACTTTGTTCATTAGCAGAATCCTGTAAAGATTTGCGTGAGCTTACCGTGAGTAGAAAAATGGTGACACGGGGAGCTTGCATGAGATTTTTGCGGTCCGCTCCCAAACATTTGCGAATGCTTTGTGTTAGCTACGAATCTAGGAATCTGACGCGCAAATCTGAGAATAAGGTATCTCTGTACGATATAGTCCTAGAGGCGTGCAATTTTGTCGCGGAGGCGCGCATGGGATCAATTTATTGCGAATCCGAAAAGTTACGTATCCGCCGCTAATTTCTCCTTGAGACTATGTGGTGATTGGGACTCTTCGCGAGATGATGCTATAAGAGAAGTCTACCGTCGCAATTCAGAGTACTTTCCTGTACGTGCTGATGAAGGAGTTCTACACTCGCAGCCAAAATCTCGAGACAGCAGAATGTATTATCTTGTGGATAGCGATGATACAACTGACTACGCACATTTTGTTCGGTCTGGAGCAATTGATGCGGAACGCTTTCAGTTAACAGATAAGACTCGCTCTCATTGGTTTACTTCAGGAGGCAAATCTGACTCACCATATCCGGCGTTGGAAGAGTTGGATGAATGTACAAGCGGAATTTCGCACCTCGATACAACGCAGGTGCACGATGAGTGCAAAAGATATTTGGAGAACCTAAGCGGACTTGGATTGCCAAGGATCGGACTGAGCAGCGCGGGCGATTTGACAGACGGCGAGTCTTGCCGATATAAACAAGGTCTAGATAATGCTTGCAAAACACTTGATATTGGCTATGCGCCTGCCAGAGATTCAGGATGAATATATGCTTGTTTGACAAGAGATGAATTTGAGTGGCGATGCTGCGCCTTACATTTTGTATTGTTTAATCATAGATATGCGTCTTTTATATACGTCATACGTCATACAATGCGCTCTACTTTGCGACGTGGCCATCAAAGGTTCGTTGCTTTAGTGTGTGGTCGTGGAAGTGTAGAACTCACGTGAGGAAGTATGTCTCCGTTCCAACTCGTGTGGTCTGTTTATAGTAATTCACAGTAGTTACTATTCATTGTGGTGGTAATCATTATCGGAGTAAAAGTCTCTGGACTTTAAAATCCTCGCATATTCCCTGTTTTGTGCCCAATATGGATATAATAGATACAAACAAACAAACAAATAAATAAACAATTGGCATCTATCCAGCCTGCTCCATATATTGCAAAGGTTGTTAGCCCTGCCGTGCGTTTTCGTAATACTATTTGGTGCAAATAGTTCCAGTCTGTATTTCAATCACGCTCATCAATCACGCTCACCGCCCGAATTTGAATCTAACACCTCAAACTCCAGCAGTGCTCTCTTGTTTTCTTGCCTAGACAATAGTTCGTAATACTGTTTTAGTGCAAATAGTTCCACTTTGTATTTCAATCTTGCTCATCGCCCGAATTTGAATCTAACACCTCCTCCAGCAGTGGTCTCTTGTTTTCTTGCCTAGACAATAGCTTTTCCTTGACTTGTATCGTTCAGAGAGTCAGAAATGGCCGAAGTAGAGGTAGTTCGAGACTCAGACCTCTTCGGCCTAAATCATGAAAGAATTTTTAAGATAGTCGAGGCTCGTGCCCCATTGTTGACCGAAATAGATGGATGGATGGTTCTTGAATCTCTGGAAAGACGAGATCAAAATGATATTCCTGTATTTCCTCGACTGCAGACACTAGCAGAGTCTAAAGGGTTCACGCTAGAGCTTCTCCATCAAGTCATTCCTCCTGGAAGGCTACTCTATTTATCTCTTTGGAAGTTTCGAAACTCGCCTGGTCTACTCGCAACAGCTGAGCTGATTGCTCCTTCGCTGGGGAATCTGGTTTCGTTCGAGCTTCATGTGCCACCCACAGATGCAACTCAGAGAAATGGACTTGCATGTATGCTGCAAGGGGCCATTCACCTTAAAAAGCTCAATCTACCCGAAGGCACATTCTCTAATGCAGATACTTCAGTTGCAGACACTTCAGTTGCAGACACTTCAGTTGCAGAAGCTGTGCATGAAAAATTAGTGCAAGGCCTGCTAGAGCTTAGACTGTTTCTTCGCGACAGCGATAATACCGCGTTAGAGCATCTTTCCCTCAATCAGAAACCGCAGTCTACCAACTGAATCACCTTGATCTGACTCTTTCAAGAAAGTCTGCGAATTATCTTTTTAGATATGCCGGGCCAAAGTTAGCAAATTTGAAACACCTTAGGCTTGAAATTCGAAACACGACTGCTGCATCATGGACAAGCGATGAGGTTTCCGCGTTTTTTACGGCACTGCCAAACCTACAATATTTTCATGATTATTCAGAAGACTCTATTTCCAATATTGTAATTAGTGTTTTAACTTCATCCTGTCAAGAATTGTGTGATGTTCGTTTGGGAGAGATTTCACCGGAGAATGAGCAGAGCATTGTGCGTTTTCTGCAACACGCGCCCAAAGGTTTAAGAAGACTTCAGATGTCAGCCCGCAATGTTAATAATGAAATAATTCAAGAAGCATGTGACTTGTCGCGGAAGCGAGCCAGAAATAAATTCATTACTGAAAGGGAGAGCTACAAGTCGACAGTGAATTTGGCTGTGCATTTTTACGATACTGCAAGATATCCTATTGCAGATGATGCTCATCAAGGGTATGCGTATGTTATGCTGCGCAATTCAGAGTATTTTCCGGTGCTACATGATGAAGTGGCATACGATGTTTTGAAATTTACTGCCTCCCATAGAAAATACCATGTATTGCTTGATGGCAACGGAAATCCGCAACGCTATTTTGTTCCAGCGTGCGCCATCGAGGTGAAGTACGGATTTGAACCGTGGGACACTGCAATTGATTAGACCTTGTCGTATCATCATCGAATGGTTGGTAACGATATGCTATCCTACCACACGGTGGCCAACGTAAGAATTCGCCCAGAGGTGCTAGCGGAGTATTTTGTTATATCAAATGGTACTAGTCAGGTTACAAGCGATGCTCTGGAAAATGTTTTTAAAATCAATCTGGAAAGACTCATCCGCGCAGATATAAGACAAGGCGGCGCACCAAGCACAGAGAAAATAGGATTTATCAATCTTTTTCACTTGATCGGACCTGAAGGTGTTCGCAAGTTGCGAGCCTTGGTCAGGGGGGGTTGGATTGTCGCCTGGTAGCTGGAGATTGCAGGAGATTGTAGTGAGCTGTTATTGTAGCTGTGGAGTTGCCCGTGCTTTTATTTTTAATACCGTGAAAACTATTATGAATTTCTGGGTTTCTTTACCTGTAACAGTCAAAGGGTTATGAGGTGGTCTAGTCAAGCGCATGCACGACATGCATATGAAAACCACTGCTGGCTAATTCGGTATATTATATTGTATAATTATAATTAGTATTATCAAAGTATTCTGATCTCAATTATTTTCATTTCTGGTATAAAATGATATCCAAAGAGCCAATAATGCCGTTTCTCTTTGTAAAATCATACCTGAAATGCTCCACGAGCGCGTCGACTGAAGCGTATCTGTAGAATTTTTTTATAATATTGCTGCACCGTATTGTGATAAGCGAGTCAATAATATATTTATTTATTATAATCAACAATGTATAGTATAACAAACCAATATTCAGGAACAAAGACCACCAGTTCTCTCCTTTCAGAGGGAGTGAGGGAAGCCGCACTCATCCAATTCGAGGACCAACGTAGCTCATCCAACTTCAACCATTCCTATCCTATTCGCAAATATCACAACAATGCGCTTCTCATTAAGCCTGTTGGCAATCAGTTCCTTATTTTCAGCGGCAAATGCGTTGGATGTGGATGATTTGGACTCGTTTTCGGTCGCGATCAGCTCGCTTGTTTCAGGGTACTCGTCGTCACTCGAGTTCTCGTTTAAACCATATAGCAAGAGTGCTGCTGTTTTGTCGAATGAGATTGCACCTGCGAGCGACGGTGATGGGCTGTTGTATTTGTTTAATGGAGAGTCTTTGTCAGACGTAAGTGGATTCAGCTAAGTAGCTGTGCGCAGTATGCAGTGAGCTAACGGTGTCTGACATAGCAATTACCATTATCCTCCCAGACGAGTCAGGACGTGTTCACTGTCCATCTGACAAGCTCAGGCAAACCCTGGCATGTTGATTATGCACACAAAGATGGTGCTCGACTTGAATCCCCAGAGGTGAATGTTGTTAATCCTGCAAGGGGGCCGGTTGCTATTCTCAAGGCCCCGGTCATCAAAGGAGACAAGGCTGTTGAGGAGGTAAGTTGATTATCACTATGCACTCCTAAAAAATAGAAGAAGTTAATATGTTTTATTATCTAGGACAACCGCTCGTTTATACAAAAGTACTGGATGTTTATAGTGCCTATGTTGCTGGTATTCTTACTTGGCGGCGGCGGCGGCGGCGGACAGTAATTGGAGATCAATCTGGTGTATATCACAGAAATGCATTATATTTATACAATAGATTAGTATATATGGCCATTCCAAAAATGCCTTATAAACTGACTAGTGAAACTCAGAAAGGCAGTACATTAGAAACATCCAATCCTGATAGTAAACACTCATCGTATTAATTTTGACTCGGTTTAGTTTCTTCTTCCATCTCCGTTTGCTCCTGCAGATTCTGTGGTTTCTCGAGCTCTGCTTGACTCTGATGCTCTCTCTCTTCTTCCGTCTTCGCTTGCTGCAGATCCCGTGACGGTTTAGTTTCTTCTTCCAACTCCATTTGCTCCTGCAGATCCTGTGGTATCTCAAGCTCTGCTTGACTCTGATGCTCTCTCTCTTCTTCCGTCTCCGCTTGCTGCAGATTCTGTGGTTTCTCGAACTCGACCTGACTCTGATTCTCTATTTCTTGTGTTATCTGCAGATTCTGTGGTTTCTTAAGACCTGCTTGCTTCTGGTTCCTTATTGTTTTCGGTATTCGAAGCAGCTTTTGCTCGTAAAGTTTTTCCTCACGACTCAAAAGGCTGGAATCATCCCCCTTTGCACGTTCCCTGAAGGACTCCCAGTCTGATTCCAGATCAGCCAACGCCTGCTTTATGTACATATATCCTCGGGTGGCAATCCACTCCATAAGAAGAGGATCGCTTTGGTCGAGATAGTAATTTAGTGCTTTCTTATCTGCTCTTGTGAACGGCCGTCCAACTCCTATACGGATCTTTGTGATCACTTCGTCTGTATCCTCGAATGCTTCCCTAATGGCTTTTAAAGTCAGATGGCCAAAAGCAGACTTGCCAAAGGATATTCTGATATCGTGTTTTGAAACCTCAATGTCGTCATGCAGTATCACTAGTCGAACGTCGTTGGATGAGGCGGCCTTGAAGTTATCAAATAGTTCGCGCACTCTTTTTCCAATAGTGTCAAAAAGTTCAGTATCATTTATCGGATTTCGAGTTATGGCTCTAGCAAAGAGAATGCGCTGCATGTTGGCAAGATCTGACTGCGTGCTTGCCAATCGAAAATCGAACGGTGTCCATTTGTGATTCTCCTGAAGCTCCATGATTAGATTATGGGAGTCTAGGATGATAGGATTTGCAATGAATTCGTTACTACCTGGCAAAAGAAGCAATTCGTCGGTCGTAGACGTGCCAGCGGGCCTTGTGAACTTCGCGTAGAGCGGGTTTTGGAAGAGAGAGAGGCCACGATAGTAGGGCACTTTGTTTCCGTATGTGTTTGTCGATCTTGGTACGCCTTTGAGTAAACCGGCGTCGTGATGGTCTCTGATTATCTGATTCGAGACCACGTTCGCGACAGCTCGCAACGAGGCAGTTTCGTGACGGTGTTTGAAGTAGCTGCCTACTGAACAGACCTGGCGATGATCCGAGTCATGAAATGCTTCCACGACACACAGCAACATATACTCACCAGCAAATTCGTTCCTTTCCGGGAAGAAGTAGCAGCCATGATCCAAGAATGTATTTCCTACTATTCTCAAGCTGTTCTTCAGCTGCTGGCTGTGTCACAGCAGCCATACAGTGGTTCAGCCAGCAGTGCTTCAGGAGTGCTGTCCTGGGGTGCGGCGCGCTCCGGGACTGGCAACCACGAAAAACTTCGCTCACCAAGTTCTTCCTCCCGGTTTCCTCCTTGTCCTTTTCCTCACCACAGCCCAGCAGCGAACAATGGCCTCTTTGAAGCCTGTTTTGGGTCTAAATGAGCGACGGCAGGCTGTTTCTGTGGTCCAGAATCGGTCTCTGCACGCCTCCGCAGCACAGCTCAAGGCGCCGGTGTCAGTCGTCCATCCCGTTCACCATCGCATCCGCTATCAGAAGAGCATCCTCCACCCGAAATACCAACCGCTGCTCACTGTGCCGAAGTGGGATCCGCGGTCGCATTTGTTCAAACCACAGGCAGTGCAACCGTCGCGTGTGAAGACGCACTGGCAGAACACGCTCGCGCCGGACCTCATGCTCGCCAACTACACCCACAACGAATTCACAATCAGAGGGCGCAAGCACCAGGAGTGGGACGGCTCCTCGCCTTATCACATTAACCGTCCGCTGCGACAACCTGCCGGAAATGCTATGGCTACACCAGACATTCGTCCGCGCACTTTCAGAACTATCCCCGAGGTCACAGCGATATGGGTCAACACTTTCAACCAGCGTGCCGTCCAGGAGCACGTCGAGCGCAATATCCCCTCGACAGCCATGATACACCAGATCACCGGTGTGAAGCCAGCACCCGCGTACTCCGGTGTCTCTATTATGCAGTGGAGGCTTCGAAAAGAACGACACGTCGGTGCCGTCGTCAAGCTCACAGGATCGAAAAAGGATCAGTTTTTGGCTACCTTGGTTGAGTTTGTTATGCCCCGTATGAAAAATTTCCGGGGTATCGCAAACTCCTCCGGCGATAAGTTTGGAAACATCTCATTTGGTATGGACGCCGATAGCGTGCGTCTCTTCCCCGAAATCGAAGGTAACGACGATCTTTGGAACAGCATCCCCGGTCTGAACATCACTTTCGTCACCTCAGCCCAAACCGACCCTGAAGCTCGTTTGTTGCTCTCTTCTCTGGGTGTTCCATTCTATGGTCGTGAGAGATTCCACAACGTGCCTAGTCTCGATGGTATCAAGCAGGAACGAAAGAAGGGTGTCATTTACTACGAAAACAGCCAAGAATAGACAACTGGTTGCCAGAGTTTGTAAATTCGTGTACATAAATTAATTCTAAATACTATATACCTTTTACTAATACTTTATTGATGAGAAAACTTGACAATTCAAAGGAAGAAAATAGAGCCCGACCGAAGAAAAAAGAAAGAAAATTAAACCAATTTACAACCAATCCACGAAAGATGTACTTTCGATATATGCATACAAACACATAGATCCCCTCTAACTCTTAGCACTAAGTAACTTGCTATCTGAAGGCAGTAGCTCCTTGGCGATTTGTTACAAAACACAACCAAGTATACTTTAGTTTGCCAGACTTGTGTATCCGGCTCCTAGCTCAAACTCCTCTGCTTCCCGCACGTGTCGTCGATCCAGTTCGATGTCAGAGGACGACGAATCATCAGGCGCCACCTCGTACTTGATACTCTCGAAGCCCTCGTTTCCTGACAGTTTTTGCCACAGCCAGATAAGAGAAATGAAGTATAAGAAGACTAAGAATGCAACAGAGTAGATGACTAGAGTGTAGCTACCATGGTCGATGTTATTTTCAGCAATCAAATTGAGCTGCTCTTCGTTGGCAAACATAAACAAAAATCCAGAGACAACGAGTAAGAAGGGAGTAAGGTATTGGAATGATCTGATATTGGCATCAGCCGGAGCATCCTTGAGCACGAATGAGATCTCAACGATTCTGGCAGCACCGGCGCCCATCAGCGCATAACCAAACATGGCATGAACTTTAGTCGAAAGCTCAAGATGCTGAACGTGAACTGACATGGCCCATCCGGTAAGAATGATGACGATGGCGGGAATATGGTTTCGCGTTGGCTGGCCGTTTCTCTTTGATAGAAACAGTCCAAGCAATCCGGCGCACCACCAGACAATTCCCATGCTGGCTAAACAAGAGTTAGTAAATATACAAGAAAAATGTTCAACATATGACGTACTATGCTGGTAATCTCCGTGACTCCATGGCTGACCCCAACGATGCTCGGTGAAAGTGTTGACGATACCCCAAGCGGTAATGACGGCACTGTCGTAGAATTCTTGACTGCGTCCGCGACGAGCGAGCCAGGCGTGGCCGACCATCATCATGATGGCCAAGCAACAGCCGTATCCGATGAAAGCACTGCCCATAATCTGCAATAATTAGTACATGCTATTAATTAATTCACAATATGCAAACTTACGCCGTGGGCCAGACATTGGCCTAAGTGGCCACCGTGACAGAATCCAAGAGCAGTGATACCGCCAAAACCCATCTGAACCCAGGCAAGGATAGGCATGACTTTTCCCATGATGCTGTGGACAAAGACAAGGACGGTTCTGACTTTTCCTGCGATTCCGCGCTCGAAATGCAGCTTGTTGTAGACTCCCAAAGCGACCTGAACAATCATGAACCACATCAAGAACGAAGCAAAAACGGAGTGCACGTTATGACTGGGAAATTCGCGACCTTTGTGGTGATGTCCTAGGTAGTACGCGACGATGGCGATAACGCTGCCAAAGGTCTGGAGAGGCACATGGAAGCGGTTTTTGGTCATGCCGAGGATCATTCCGACGGGAAAGATAAATCCAAAGGCAATCATCATGAGCTATGAGGATATCGAGTTAGTATTGTTGTTCACAGCCAATTCTCTGAGACGCAAACGCACCACGATGTGAGCCCACAGGATGGAATCTATGGGCTCGACTGAGACGTATTCTCCCTCTGGAATATCCTCGCTTTCGTGCTCATGAGCGCGAGCAGCAGCCGGAGCAAGTACTAAAACAAACAGCGGCCACAGGTTTTGCCTTATGGGATACATTTTGTCGTGAAGTGCTGTGAAGGAGGTTTAGAGAGCCTGGCAGAGAGTGAGCAGTGTGGGATGATGATGACAAGGATAGGGTGACATCTTGGACGAATGTGGTGATGGAATAAGAAGCTCCGCCAGTTCCGCACACGGCACGTGCAAATTGTGCACCACCTTAGTGCAGATATACAAGTAAAATGCACAGGATATAGTTATAGTATAATGCAGATATATAAGTATAATATACACAAAAGACTCTGTCGGATGCTATATACAATTTTATCAATAACGCAGTGGTATATACATGCTGGTCTCTGCGCTGAAGACTGGCCAGCTTCGATCTCGTGAGGATCACTTTTTTGGGATGCTTGCAACAGGGCTTTCTATACTGGCCAGGATTTCCCATAACCTTGGATACACGTCTTCCTCGATAATGGTGCGGTCGCGGGAGGGAATATTGCTGAGAACGTAGTCTGCAACCGCAACAGGGCTGCGCGAGGAAGGCCTGTCGATGCCAATTTGGACGTCGTAGAAGCTGTCTGGGATGTTTTTGATAATGCTTTTGAGCCCGTTGTGTCCTCTGTTAGAGCAATGTGTTAGCATCAATGATATGACAGTAGCGATATCATAGATACCTGGCCCGGCTGTCGTTTCTCAGCTTGATTTTTCCCACCTCGAGCTCGAGTTCGTCGTGCAATATCACGAGCCTGGCAGATTCGCCAAACTGCTTCTTCGCCCACTCCCACGCCTTTGAAATTGGCCCTCCGCTGGCGTTCATGAGTGATCCGCACTTAAACATCGCGATCATGTTGTTGTCATAACTCGGGTTCAACAGCGACGTGCCTTTGTACAGCTCTCCGTTGAGTCCAGGCATGTGCAGTTTCGCGCTAATGTTCCTTCTGTGGTTCGCGAGCAGCTGTTCGAGCATCAGATGTCCGACAGAGTGACGCGTATTAGCGTATCGCGGGCCAGGATTCCCCAGCGAGCAGATCTGTTCCGTGTCAGTCTTTGTTGATATTTGTTTACTGTTCAGAAACTGTGAAGCCATGCTCGTCCAGTTCTCAGCATCGCCAACACTCACCAGTAACCGCGCCGGTGCTCCTTCTGCCAGCATTCCTGCAATACTCTTTATCTTATATCTTATATCCTCTGTATATCTACACAGCTGATTTCGCTAGTCCTGCTCGATGTAGTCTGCCTGCGTCGCGTCTAAGTTTGAGAGCGCTGCTGGAAAATACGCGCGAGTGGCGAATTTCTGGGAACGCGCGCCAGGAAGGAACTTTCCCTCGCAACCACCACTGCGTTGAGTGTCAGGAGCCTGTTTGATTACCTCCCCAGCGCCAAAAGCACTGTTTGTCTGCTGTAAAACAAGGTATTTGTTGTTTTGTTGTGAATAGCAACGTTTGATTCTGTTTTTTGTTGCTCGAACCATTCAATTCGGCTCAGAAACGCACTGTATAGGCTCAGGATCGCGGCAACAAGGTATCTTCTTTATCTGTATTTCTGATCTGTTTACTCAATTAAATACTGACATATTTTCTCATTAGCATCAAACAGCTCTAAAGCACAACTATATCCCTAATCTTTCCTATCTCAAGGCTTTGACAGATCCGCCATCTTCACCGAAGAGTTTTCTACTTCTTCCTATGACCGCGTCCCACCACCCTTCTTCCCTAGTAATTTCCGCACAAATTGAGTAGTGGTTTTTACTTGCGCATTCACAGAGGCCGATGGATGACCGAAAGCGTGTGCTATCGGTCAAGACTGAACTTGATGCGCCGCCGACAAAGCGCCAGGCTACCGACAGCGTCTCGGCTGTAAACGGGCACAATGTCCCGTTAACTCAAGATGATGTTATTGTAAGTCTGTCTTTTTTAATCTTGTGCTTCAATCTAACATGTGCAGCATTTTCAAAAAGAAGCTATCTTCAGACAGATGCAGGCCTACCGGAGAGAGCGGGACATGGTTCAGACGCGTTTAAACGAAGTCGAACAGCGCTCAGCTTATCACGATGACCATATCCGATTACTGGAAATATGGTGGGATCAGGTAAGATCACAATTGAGAATTTTGTCTAGAGAGAGGGCTAACAGATTTAGCTTTTGAATGAAATAAATATACTATTCGGAAAACCGATTGATACCTCCTTCGACAACATCGTTCCTCAATCACTGCTCTTGACCGGGTCCGAAGAGTTCTCCAAACACCTTACCGGCAAGCGCGACCTCATTGTACAATCCCTAGCTCCTATATTTTCAAATTTGCAGCCAGAAGCTAGTAGCGATCTTAAACCCCTACAAACCCAAATCAGCGACTTGTCTACTCAAATCTCGACAACAAAGATCGAGAATGAGAGGTTAAAAGATGAGCGCGAAGATCTGGAGCAGCGATTGACTGCGGCGACGTTTAAGTTTATGTCTGCAGAGAAGAAGATGGAGAGGCTGAAGAGCTCAACATTGGCTAAGATCGAGAGATCTACAGTTGCCGTCAGCCAGGTAAAACGAGAGGAAGCTGCTGAAGAGAAATCCGACTCGGAGAAGAAAGGCAGCACTGATATTGACGAGGAGACAATCAACAAGATCAAGAAAGAGTCAGAAGGGATTATAGAGAAGCAGTCGGAAGAGTTAAAGGCTCTACAGGCTAAGATTGTTGGTTTGCAAGATGAAATCACGAAATTGAACTTGAAGTTTTCTGCACTCTCTGAAGCTGACGTGTCTAATGCGGAACCTTACAAGAGTTTGAAAATCAGATACATTGACCTTTCCTCGCGTGCTAACCATCTCGAGTCATTAAACGATATTATCAAGCAGGAAAGCGAGAAACTATCTGGCGAGCGAACGGAGTACCGCGAACTAGTAGCTGCCGAGTATAAAGCGACGGCGGACGAAGTTGAAGGACAAACAAAGCGACTTGAGAATGATTTGATTCGGATCCGTGCTGCGCGAGATGATCTTGCGACGGAGTTGTCGATTCGGAAAGCAAAGGAGGAGGCGCGAGTTTCGAGTGTAAATGAGATTACAGAGTTGTCTGAGACGAGAGCATCGCGGATTAAAGCTTTGGAGATGGAAGTTGAGAGTTTAAAGTCGCAGATGCTGGCGAACGGCGTGGCATCGTCCTCGTCAGCGTTGACTGCCGAGGATACGCCTGAGAAACTGCTTGCGAGGATAGAGAAGCTTGAGAAGCAGAATCAGTTTTTGTCAGCCGAGTTGCCGGAGATGGAGGCTGCGTTTAATAAGGCTTATCAACTGAGTATCAAGAAAGTTAATGATGTCAATGAGCGCGAGGAGAAAGTTGCTCGGTTAGCAGCGGAGAAAGCGAAGGCAGATCAAAAGTATTTTGCGGCTATGCGTTCGAAGGAGGCCGTGACTGTTGAGAATAAGACGTTGAAAGCGCAGTCGCTTAAGAGCGGAGAGATTATCCAGCAGTTGCGTGATGCCGAGAAGACTGTGTTACAGAAAGTGTCGTTGCTAGAGAAGCAGTTGGCCGAGTTGGAGAGTGCGAAGCATCTATACCAAAAGCAGCTGCAAGATACGCAGCGCAAGGTCAACGAGCAGAATGTGACGCTTGAAGGGTACAAAGGACAATTTGGCAAGCTCACATCCGAACTGCAGACGCGGAGTACGAGTATTCTTAATGAAAGCGAGGCGAGACGGGCAGCTGAAGTACAGCTTGAGCGCGCAAAGGGCGAGCTCGAACGTCTCAAGGACGAACAAAGTCGCTCCGGCACCGGCGGCGATGCACAACTTGAAGCGCTTCGGTCTATTGCGATTTGTTCAGTGTGTTCAAAGAATTGGAAGGATACAGTGATCAAAGTGTGTGGGCATTGTTTTTGTTTAGAGTGTGCAAAGGATCGGTTGAATGCGCGGTTGCGCAAGTGTCCGCTTTGTAATAAGCAGTACTCGCATAATGACTTGATTGCTGTTCATTTGTGATTGGGAGCAGTGCCTGTTTTATGTCGCGTACAGGATATGATTGATGTTCGTGTATTGTATTATTAGTTAAGTGTAAACTATTCTTTCGTTAATATTGAATTGTGTAAGATATTATATAAGCATAAAGTAAATCTTAGTAATCCAGATGTAGTTCAATTTGCGACGCGCTGACGCGACTTTGAAGTAGAAGCTAAGTCAACACTTTTGCAGTTCTTGTTATAGAGATATCTGATATTGTATCAACAAAGCAAGGACAAAAAAAATACAAATAATGGCGACAAAATACCGGATTTCACTAGATGATCTGACGACGAACAATCTCGGAGTGTTGAGGAAGATTAACAGTGTTGTTTTGCCTACGGCGTATTCTGATTCGTGGTATAAAGAGAGCTTGAATGTGGGCGAGTTGGTGAAGCTTGGTGAGTTTGAGTTGATTAGAAGAAGAAGAAGAAGAAGAGTGCTAATATAGTGTGTGTTTGGGTGTAGCGTTTTTTGATGAAGTTCCTGTTGGAGCGATTCGATGCTCGTTAGAGACGACGAAAGAAAGCAGTAAGATTTACATTATGACACTGGCAGTCTTATCAGCTTATCGCGGGTACGGAATTGGGAGGAAATTAGTTGAACATATTCTTGAATACGCAAGGACGACGATGGTGAAGGAGGTTTATTGTCATGTGTGGGTTGAGAATGAAGAGGCGATGGCGTGGTATGAGAAGCTTGGATTCGAAAAGAGCGAGCTTGTGAAGGGATATTACAGGAAAATGGAGCCAGCTGGGGACGCGTATATATTCCGGAAGACGATAGTGTAAATAACTGATAATATATGGCATTTTATTTATGGAGACGTAGGTATTATTTACATTTGTGATCTATTCTGAGGCAACCTTCTCAGCAACCGCAGACTTTTCCTCGCTCTTCTCTAGAGCCTTGGCTTTCTCTTTTTTCTCCTCCTCCTCCTTCTTCTTCTTCTCCTCCTTGTCATGCTCACTAATCTCTTTGTATCCCCACAAAACACTCCATTCCCCCTTGACAAACCCAGTAACCACAACCGCCCCACCGATTCCAGGGCAGAGATACAACAGCGCAGGCTGCGCAGCTTTAAACACATGCATGACAAAGATAGTCAGAATCAGTGCAATCACGTACATCGTCATCGCGGTGTTAAAAAACGGCTTGGGAAATGACCGTGAAGAGGAATATGCTGTGCCGGGGTGCTTGCGGTAAAAGTTCCAGGAGTCGAAACGGAGACAGAGCGAGAGGAAGACCGCCGGAACGATGATATCTCCGAGACCAAGCATAGCTTGTGACGAAGCTGTGCTGGCTGTTGCCGGTCGAGGCGCGGTCAGTTTGATAGGCACGCTGAGGTTTGTCGCGACGGTGACCATGACATCTGTGCCAAATACAAAGAAGATATCATACAGGAAAAGACCGATGAGCATTATGTATCCGGTTTTGAAGGAGTCGATTGTGAGAAGTCTAATACTGCTGAAAGCGAATGACGCACCGAGGATGTTTCCCAGGATCCAGTTCGAGGTGTACCAGTTCCCCACGACAACAGCAAGAGCAATAGGAAGACCGAGCAAATCCGCTGAAGTGAAGTAGGACTTCCAGACTTCCTCAGGCGCCGGCGGCAGTTTTCCGATCTCTGACGCGATCTTGAACTGTGAGTAGATAAAGAACGGGTTAATGCTCTGTTTGAGCGACGGGCTCTTAATGATCTTCGCCATAAGAACCTCGCGCTGTTGTTCGATTTTCTTGCTCTTTTCTGCTTCTTCAGGATCCTCTTTCTTGAGCTTCTCGAGCTCTTCAAACGGCGGATTCTCGACAATATTGATACGCCAACGCACAAGTTTCGTGCCTGTAAATTTCGCTGCATATTTCATGATCGAACCAAGAGTCGTCGCCACGGCAACGATACCAAACAACGAGAAATAGGCATTGAAAAACATCTCGATGTACTTCTTGTCGAGCTTCTTGATCAGATAGTACAACCCGACGAGCATGAATCCGCCCATCACTGGCATTAAATACGCATCTTCCTCTGCTAATTTCTCACTTGGCGACGAATTTTCCAAATCCGCTGGATCAAAATTAGGATCTTTGGGATCAGCTGGCAAGGCTGTATCTGGTTTGTGCAGTGTCGCGTGCGAACCGCAGTAAATCACGACACTTGCTGAAACAAGAAGGATCGCGTACGTGAGAATGACCGGGTCAATATTGTGTTCTTCGAGCAGCTCAAAGATCCGCACTTGCGGAATCGTGAAGTTGTTCATTGCTAGTGGGTGGATTTGAGGATTGTATGAGATTGTGTCGAGAACTGTTTTGACGCGTGGAACTTACCCGGCACGCGCGCTCTGACTACAGTACTATTATACTATTACAATACTATTATACTATACTATTATACTATACTGTAATAAGATGCGTCTTCCAGCACAAAATGACTTCCAACAGACAATACTAACAATCACTCCTCCACAAACAGGACCTCCGACACACGCGCAAGTATCCCTCACGACTTCCCCCAAACACTGCTAACTCTTCCAGTCTGCTGCTTCTTCACGGTTTAGGCGACTCAATTACACCGTTCACGACTCTCGCAAAACGTCTGAATCTGCCGAAAACAGTCGTACTGGCTGTCCAGGCACCACAGCCAATGCCATTCGAACTGGGCGGGTTTCACTGGGGCGATGACCTCGTCTTTTCCAGAGATCCGTTCTCGTCTTCTTCCTCGGACGACGACGACCAAGTTCTCAGCCCCGACGCAGAGTTTGGAAGATGCAGAGCATTTCTCAAAAGTGTTGTTGATGTGTTGGAATATAAATGCGGATTCACGCCGTCTAAAAACGTGAGTCTGTTTGGCTACGGGCAAGGCGGCATGGCTGCTCTTCACCTCGCCGTAACATCTACAAATCTCTGCGCGGTGATCTCTGTCGGAGGTTGGATTCCTAGCGCTATCAAAGCAAACGAAATCATTGATCTGCCACGAAGTACAAGCATCTTGCTCTGTGGTGGTGATCAGAACTCTGCATTCACAGACGAACGCGTGAAGCAGACTGAAGAGTTGTTTACAGAATGTCGAAGAGTTGTCTTTCCCAAGATGAAAGGCGATCTGATGCCACGAAACAAAGACGAAATGGCTCCAATCCTACGATTCCTACTACGAATTCTTATCCCTGAAACACTGGCGCAGCAGGGTTTAGCTGGCTGATAACACAATATATATATATAGACAAACACCAAACATCAAACAATTCACAAATTAATAACCGCAACATTGAGCTGTTGCTGAACTCCACCCACCGAAGCCTCTTTTTTTTCCATTTTTTTCCGAATTTTCTTTTCCTTCTTTGCAGCTGGACTGTCTGTTTTATCAGCGGACTGTTCTGCTTTCTCCGATTTCCTCTCTGCTCTCTGCTCTGCCTTCTTCGAAGACCAATAATCCTTAAACGGATCAATAGGCAATGTAATCTCCGGCTGAATAGTAGCAATCGCCATCCCCGACTCATCAAACACCTCATTCACCCCCGTCTCCAAATCCGTAAAGCAGACACCTTTATAAAACGGTACCAGCGGCGCCAATATCCGTCTTCGTCTGTTCCCACTTTCAAGTCCACTCTGCGTCAGCTCATCTTCATTATCAGCCACGAGGAAATCCTTCATTTCGTCGTCGATGGAAGCCTCTTCGTCGTCGTCGCTGTCGGGTGTATCGAGGTCTTCGCCTGGTTCGCCGTCTTCTTCGTTCCATTCGAGTTCAGAGTCGTAGTCGTAGTTTAGTCTCGAGTCTCTGAAGAATGGGTTGTTGCGGGGGACTTTTTTGGTTTTTGTGAAGGTGCCGAAGTATGGCGGTCGTAAATCCTCGCAAAACCGCAGAAACTTGCGCGGCAAAGCATTCAACATCTCTCTAACCTGCTCCTCTGAGAGTGCGCTGACAGAAGTTGTGATTGGACCATCAAGTGCGCCGAATAACGTCACTACTTGCTTCGTTGTTCGGATCGGTTGGATGCCTCGATTGCGTGGTGAGATGTGCATTAACTTGGGTATATCAGGAACCGTTGAGGCTGCTGACGGGATAATGAGATCAGGCGAGCGAGATGAGAGTATAGAATCAAGACTGTGTTTTGTAGCTTCGATATCTTGCTGTTTGAAGCTATGGATCGGGTATAAAGTAGCGTATGATTTGACAAAGAAAGGCAGGAACGTGATCTCGTAGTCTGACTTGCGGTCTTCTGCGGATTCTGGAGTAGGCGTGCCTGCTTCGGAATGGCTGTCTGTCGCTGTCGTTACTTTTGCGGGTGAGACGGGTTTGATGAAGAAGTTTGACAGTCGGAGTTGTTTCTGTTTTGTTAGCCTTGTTCATGCAGTCACGATTCAAGAGCCTACCTCTTCTTTCTTTCTCTTCTCTTGCTCCTCCTTTCTCTTCTTCTCTTCCTTCTCTTCTTCTTTCCTCCTCTTTTCTTCGTCCTTCTTCCGCTTCTCTTCCTCCTTCAACTTCTTCTCCTCCTCCTTCCTCCTTCGCTCCTCCTCCTTTGCCTTCCTCTTCTCCTCCCTTTCAGCATCCTTCACCGCCTTCTCCGCCTTCTTCTTCTCAAGCTCCTCCGCTTTCTTCCGTTCGGCTTCCTCTTTCCTCTTCTCTACTTCCTCAGCTTTCTTCCTCCGCTGCTCTTCCTTCGCAGCTCGTTCTTCCTCACTCCCTTTCCCACTTCTCTTCCGTTTCTTCTCACCTACACTTTCATTCGCATTCTCGCTCTTCATAGATTCAGAAGATTTGGAAATATTTGTGGTTTCGAAAAACGGTGTCTTGACAGGCGAATCTGGCATCTCGATAGGCTGCGGTTGCTGTTGCTGCCGCGGCGAAGGAGGAGGTCCTTCCTCGATGGATATAACCTCCATTTTGTGAGGGATTTGACTAACTTAACACAATAATTACTGAGTATCTAAGAAATATTGCAATTCCTGAATATAGCAGTTCTGTCCGCGTAAGTGTGTGTGTGTGTGTGTGTGAATGTGAAGACGCGACGAGAAGGAACGCGACAAAGACGCGTCGCAGGGTCTTTCTCTGAAACTTTAAATGCTAATTGAGTCCGCTGACTTGATAAGCACGTTAACTACATTGAATTGTTTGCTTATGTTTATGGAATGAATAAAAGTGTTTCGGGTGTATTATACAAACTCACAATAAACAAAAAACGCCAAACCTCTTAAAGAAAGCAAATATTCACAGTACAAACACTCATAATTGAAAAATCTACTCCTCACTCGAGCTATAATCCGGATTTGCAATGTATAAAGTACGTCGCGGAGCAACCATTCCTTCAAGTTCAGATTCATCCAAACTTCCCGAACTTCCCTTGCGTTCGAGTGATGCGCCGGAGGATTCGTCAACGGTTATACTAGGAGTTCCCAATGCAGATGTAGAGGTTATAGAAGGAGGACCGCCGCCTGGAGTCATGGGATTGAGATGGCTGGAGCTGCCGGCTGTGTGGATCGATCCTCTAGCTGAACTGACAACAGAGAGTCTGCTACTTGATGCACGATCGTCTGTACTCGCTACGCTGAGCAGTGTCAATGTTTTGAACAGTCCTGTGGTAGACGTACTCAAATCTGGCGTCGAAGCAGATGCGGACTGCGGAGATCGAGACTCATTCAACGAGTCTGTTCGTAACGATACCGAATCCGTCGCATCGTTAACAGAAAGAAGATCATTCTCCTGGCCGAGCGCGCGCGCAGCGAGTCGCGACGACGAACTCGACACAACACGTGCATCGCTCAATTCTAACGTCATATCCAGTTTCGGCTGATAATACGCGTATGCGTGCATATACGACGAGTACTCATCCGCTCCCTTCCTTTTCTTACTGTTTGAGCTGCTGTTGACGGGGTATGCAGGCACAGCAGAGCGTTGTTTCGTGATGAGGTTCTTCGGCGCACGATCGCACCACACAGTCGCTTTTTGTCGACGCATGCATGTAGCATAATCAGCCTTGCGTTCAGCGGCAGATACAGCAGGACTGACTGAAGTTGAAGACTCGAGTGGGGCAGGACTGAAGTCGACGCTTGAGCTCGCGATGGAGAGGGTGTCGTTTAGAGACGAGGATGCGAGAGCTGATGTTGCAACTGCTGCGACTGCGACTGTTGAGCTGGACTGGCTAATATGCGACGAGTTACGTGATATGCTGCTGCTGTTGTTGTTGTTGTTGTTGTTGTTGTTGTTGTTGTTGTTGTTGTTATTGCTGATTGAGTTGACATTGCTGATAGTATACTCGCCCGAATTAAAGGACCCAAACGACCCAATCGACGCAACTGAACCCTTCAACAGCCCATGATGACTCCTCGCCGACGCAACCGACGTTCTTCGCGAACTATACTCTGGAATCGCGGGGGCTGTTGTCGTTGATGATGATGGTGGTATTGAAGCAGATGTAGGAAGAGCTGACGAGAACGAGGACGAGGACGCGTCGAGTGTTGGTTTATACTCAAACGGCGTTTTCAACCTCGGAATCTCCTCTTCCTTGTCATCACTCCCACTCCCACTTCCATTCTCTAATATCTGCATCCTCGCATTATTCGAAACGTGAATCGCACCAACTTGCAACGCAGATACATCCACGTTCGCAGGCAACGGACGTCGTTTCGCAGGCGCATACGCTACCGCCGCGTGTTTTGCCGTCGACATCTCTCTGCTCTGCTCTGCTTACTCTGAAGTCTGCTCTATGTATGAAGTTAAGTGGTGATGGAAAAGTGGTAACGTGGTGAACATAAAGCGAAGAAGCGTAGAGTTCAGCCGCAGCACTCCGCCACACTACGTCACAACTCTGAATTGTATTCTACCTACAATGTATCTTCTATACAATTGCATTGTAATAGTGATTGTAAATACTACATCTGCATAGGCCGCGTCACAGGCGACTCCTCCGTACCAGAATCATCATCACTACTCTGCTCGCCCGCATCAGTCGTCTCGTCATAATCATAGTCGGAATCCGCATCGTTCATGAAATCCTCCTCATCGCTGTCATCGTGATGAATAATAGAACCCGCCCGACTTCTCAGCGAGCCACTGCTGGCACTTCCACCGCGTGAGCCAGCGGCAGCAGATGCAGGACCTTGGCCACCTGAAACAGAACCGCGCTTCTTGCGACGTTCGAAATCCTGCGCATGTGCGCCTCGCATGATATTGCTCATCGCACTCATCTTCGGCGTCCCAAGAATCGTCGACCGTCGCCGTCTCATAGACGACGCACCACTCGGCAACGACGGCGACGGCCCGATCACAGACGCAGCTGCAGAGACAGATTCACCAGCAGACACCAGCGCCTGCTCGCCTTCAACACCGCTCGCGCGTCCTTCCTCAGCCATCATCAACGGCGTCGTCACCGTGATCTGGGTAAGCTCGTGGCCAACCACACCACCCAGCACGTTCAAATCGTCGTCCTCGTCCTCGGCTTGCTCGAGTTCGTACGGCAGCGGCATGTTGCGACTCGCTTGGAACCGGCCCACGTTCGTGCAATGCTCATTCTCCATCCGGAAAAAGATCCAGATAAACCGCCGTACAATCTCAACCAACGCAATCAAAAACGACGTAACCGCAGACTGCTGCACCTGCACCGGGAAAATCAGATAAAAAATCCAGTTGAACCGCATCAACGGATCAACAACCATCGCAACATAATAAAACACCGGCCGTCGAAACCCAAGCTCGTCTCGCAACAGCCTATGTTTCGAATTCGTCTGAAACAGCGACCAATCCATAAACAAATCCCAAAACGTAGAATAAACAGTATTAATCGTCGCAAAAAATATATACACATCCCGATTCGTCGGTACCCGGTCAATACGCCATATACTCAACGCAACCGCAGTCACAATCGTAAAGGTGTATTTACCCGCATTAGCTAAATGCGGGAACCAATTCCGCGTGTCGGCATATCGCCTCCAGCATTGCAGAAATCGCCAAATAGGTGGCAACGCGTTCAAAAAGCCAAGCGCGCGCGAAGTTGACGATCCACACTGCGGTCCAGCGTCAAACCCGCGTCCGTAAAGACAGAAAAACAGCTCGATATTGCTGACAGCATATGCTAGACTGCAGAATATATCGCCCAAAAAGAAATCTCGAAACTCAACCGGATAAAACCCCGAAAATACCAGTCGCCACAGCGCAATAGCAAGCCACTCGCGCGCTCGCCAGTGCATTATTGGCAGCGGATTAAACAATACAGACGTGGCCACCGCAGCAAAGATTAATGGCCACCAGTGATTAGGCAGTTTCTCTGGCCAGAAGTCATAAAAGCAGAGATACATGCACAGTGAAAGCCATGCAAACAAAGCCGCCGGAATTTCCATAAACTCTCTGAAATCCAAAAAATCATGCGCTCGAAACTCGAAAATAAACGGATAATTGATCTTATATCGCGACCAAATCATGCAATTTATCGAAAACAACAGACCAAACAAAATAACCAAAAACGCACCACCAAAAAGTTGAAAGATATATATCGCATTCTCCATCTCATGCGTAACTCCTTTTTGCACCCCAGTCACAATAGCTTGCACAAAAAACGGTAATCCAATACCAAGACACAACGCACTGAAAAACGTAGCCTCGTAATGCGTCTCGGGAATCTCGCGCGTGCGAAGTTTTTCAACCGCGTGCTTGCGATTTCCGTGTTCAAAGTAACGACTGTATACGTCCTCGGTCTCATTCATGAGATCGTCAACAACAGTGCTCTGTCCAAAGTAGCTATTCGATACTTTATCCATATACCAGGGAGAAATCTGTGTGCGTGCAGTTTTATCGAATTTCTTGCAGATTTTTTGTAAAGCTGTGCGATTAAGCAGTCTGTACGACTTCAACAGCTCAAGTCCGCGATAGTACTCCATCATAGCCTACACAGTTAGCTTTGCTAAACACCCAATTGAGAAAGAACATACAAGTTTCAACTTCCGTCTCGCGACAGAATACGGCACATTCTTATTCTGCTGCCGTACATAATCCTGCTGTCCTCCTTCATTCTCCACGCCCTTTGTAGACGGCATGAACGGTAAATAATGAAGATCCAATTTCCTGTATATATCTGCCGCCCATCTCTCGACGCCAGTTTTCTTTCTCGCAGAAGAGGTTCCAGTGTCTTTGCCATTCACTTGAGTTCCGCCCTCGATATCCTCGACGAGTTGCTGCACTGCGTTTCGTCGCTCTGCCATTTTCTGATCACGCAGTAAATGAAGCTGCATCCGCATCCTATCAAACCGCGCGATCGCTTCAATCTCTTTCTTTCGATAAAACACCTGGATCTTGTCATATTGCTGATCAAGCCAGTAGATAAACTCCCGACACTCGCTATCCTCGGCGATAAGTCTACGCGCTTCTTCAGAACTTGCACGGATCATCGCCTCTGTAATCGCTTTCTTGCCATTCATTTGCTGTTGCTGCAACCGCGGACGAAAAAAGGGTGATGCGTTAGTGTTTGTTTCGGTATTTCGTCTCGTAGCTGATTGCTGGTCCTCTTCTTGAGCTGCAGCTGCCGGGATCGGGATACTTTCGTATTTAGAAGTCTTTTTCAAAATCGAGCGCTCAGATCGCGGCGTATCAAGAACACTGCTCGTGCCAAAGTTATTCGTCGGGCGGTTAACACTGTTGATTCGTGAGCGAAGAGCACCGCTGCCAGTAGTGAATGCAGCCGGGGACGCAAGAGCTGGCGCACCGAGGTCTGGGACCGCAGGAGGTTCATGCTCGGTATTGGGATCTGCGGAGAAAGTCACGGATCGTGTTACGGGATCAATTGAGTCTACTCTCTGCAAGCCACTCTCGCGCTTTCCTTCGTCTCTATCGTCCTGCAAGCCACTCTCGCGCTTTCCTTCGTCTCTATCGTCCTCTTCAGGTTCCTCAGGAACAGTACCTTCGAAAGCAGGCGGCGGTAAATGAAATCTTCCCATGCTAAAGCTTCCTACATTCGGCGGCGTCGCAATCATACTACCATACTGCTCCAACCGCGCCTCGTCTTCGCTGCTACCGCCGAATCCCGAGCCACGATGCGGAGTCGGGATAGGAATCGACGGCGAGCCCAGGAGTTGCTGAGGCGTCATGCGACCTTGGACTGTGGACTCGGAGTGTCTGAGGATATCGACTGGGCTGTGATGTGCGCCTGTATGAGTGTGAGTTGACGCGGGCAGCGCAGGTGGCGGCATAGGCGGCATATTCTCATCCGCGCTGGCTCTTCTTGGAAACGATGCAGACGAAACACTACTCCCGCTTTGTGACGTCGAATGCGAAACTGTCGAGACCGGCGACTTTTGTGCGCGAGTTCGCGGTGATATCGAAGCGATAGAAGACGCGATGTGACGGGCAAAGGGGGATTCTGTTGCACGGTTGAATGATGATGAGGACGCTTGCTGCTCTTTTTTGATTTTTTTCATTTTTTTCTTGCCGCCCTGGAAGACAGTTAGTGCTGTTATGGTGGAGTGCAGTGAAATAAGTACCTTATAGTCCAAATACTGGACGCGCCATTCTGGTACCTATTCTCGTGTTAGATAAAGACAAAAGAGGGAGTGAGTAGTAGTCGTACAAGGTTGTCGTTCAGATATCTAGATAAGAGTCAGTTTCTATTCAAAATCAAGGAAGAGGAACTGTACCTGGCGAACTTCATGCTGATTTGTAGATCAATACAGAGTCAGTTCAGATCTTTTGATGAGAATACACAATAGCACTCAGATAGTTGTATAAAACCACCGTACCACAGATCTGATACAGAATATAAAGACAAGAAGAGGTGAAGAGGATGTCAGGAAGATGAGCTCGAGGTTTCCCCACAAAACTGAGTAAAGATCAACTGAAGAAACCAAACAGATCAAGTCATGATCCACAAACAGCCAACTTATTCAAAGAAAACACATTCAAGCAGTACTCAAAAAGCACTCTTAAGAACAGTGTATCTCAAAAAAAAAAACCTGCCAGAGGGCGTCGAATCCTATCAAGCACAAACAAACTGCCTAAAAGGTCAAGAGAACCGCAGCAAATCGCACTCGAGCAATCGCCCACGCTTTTTCAAACTCCCCGCACGACTGGTTTTGGGTTAGGAAGAAGGTATTACTAATAAATTACTATATATTGTTTAGTAATGTGTAAGCTTTATCTTAGTAATGATATTAGTTAGTAATGTATTATTGTGGAAAAGCTGATATCATCATTCACAATACAATATCAAGAGCAGAAAAATAAATACAACGCCATATAAATGCAATACAAATGCAGTACTAATATTTCACTTCTCCTCCTTCACCGCGCGCACCCGCTCTCGCACTCGTTGACCAGGACTATCGCCACGTCTCTGTTTAACATCATTCTTCAGCACCGCAAACGACAATGCAGGTCTCTCGTCGCCGCCAAACAATACTGAACATTGTGCAGTGGCATGCTCGATCACGCGTAGCCATTCGGTGTTGCTTTGCGATGATGAATCTAGAGCAGGCATTCCCTGCACGGCAGCAAGCGACAAGATATCTCGCCAATCCAGCTGCGAGAGACGCGCGCGAGCTGCCGACGACGAGGCTTGCGACGCGCGCACAGCGATGACGGCGTCGAGAAGACCGTCGAGGAGACGCATGATTGCGGGGTGTAAGTACGGTGCTAAGAGCGAGGTCTCGAGCTCGGTGTTGGAGTAGATGATATTTTCGAGGTTGTTGCTTGAGGAGTCGTCCAACAAGTCAGGATCATTGGCGCGCGCAAGGTCTGTGAGGGCGCGGATTCCGAGTGAAGAGATCTCAGTTACGAGAGGCGCAGCGTAGTCTGGTGGCGTGAAGAAGCGATGCGAGGGCAGTCTGAAGTGGTCGTACTCGTCTTGAGGGTCGCTTGTGTGCGATGTTTGGCGAGACTGTGCGCGTTTTCGTTTTGCACTTCTCGAGGGCCGAGAAATACCAGGGTCGTGAACGTAGTCAAACTCATGCGCAACATCACACAGTAGCGCACTCTTATCTTCTTCAGCTGCATCGTGATGATCCTCTTGTTTGCTCTTCTCAGACTCGAGTTCTTCAGGCGGCAAAGGCCATGCGGTCCACCTCGGATGCACCACACGGCGCCGTTTATGCGCGTTTTCGTCCTCTTCCTCGATGCCCTCAGTCGACTGACGCGACGACGACGATACGCGTTTGGAGCGATTGAGACGCGCTGCAACGAGAAGATGCTGCGCAAGAGAGACGCGGTGGTTGTGTTCGAGGGTTTTGAGGAGTACTTTGAAGTCTGCTAGTTGGCTGTGTTGTGAGTGCACGAATTCGCGATGCTCTGGATGTTCTGGAGCGGGATCAGTGTCTTGCTCGTCTGAGAGATCAAAGTAGCTGAGGAGACTAGAGTCTTCGTTGGAATCCGAGTCCATAGCATGTGCTGATACCGAGTCCTGACACTAGACAGGAATACTACAACACTAGAACACTGAGCAATAGAGTAATAGTAATAGTAATAGAGCAGACAGTGAGTATAGAATACGAGATAGTGGAATAGTGAGATCAAGGTATCATCAGAGAATCACACAGTCACCAAAAACTTCTTTGACTTGTGATCTGGCTCGTTTACTGAACAACTCACAACGCTTAAAGAACAATTATTGCTCAACATAAGACAAAAACACGTTGAGAAGAGTCTGTGAGTATTGAGGGTTGCCTGCTTTTTCGGTGTGGATTGGGTTAGGTGAGTGGTAGAATTGGGACTAGTAGATCAGCTGAGAGATTATTGTGAGTGTTTGGCAGTTAGTTGTATTATAAACAGAGAAAGAAGAGTATTAGTATTATATGTGTTAGTTAGATAAAACAGGTGATATTAATGAGTAAATTGAATAATGAATACTGAGTACTAAGTACAGAATCAGAATAGTAAAGATAATTCAACGGTAAATTCGTACGGTTTTCGTTGCTTTGCAGCGTTTGTGAACACGTTTCGTTTAACGAAAACAAGACTAGATTATCACGCGATACTGATTCAGAACTCCAAAGCAAGTGATGTTGATTATGGTTTATTAGAAGTATTGATATGATGAATAGTGATCCGACATTGCGCTGATTATTCATTAGTGTAATACAATTACTATTGCAGTTCTATTACTATACAAACTATAACTAATTACTAAGTCAACTATAACTATAATATAAATTCTATAATAAACTACTAATAAATAACAATAGATAAAAGATAATAGCATTCTAGCAGAAGATCAGCTATTTACTGAATCTAAGCGAGCACGCCAAGTTACACGAGCGGCTTAAGCTGTCGAAGCGAACTTGCAACCGAATCAGTAGTTTTGTATTCACAGAGCAAAACACAATTACAATAAAGAATACATGCTCAAATAATATATACAAGTACTTCAATAACTGCAAGTATACTCTAACTACAACTACCTCACAAGCAAAATCAAAATATTACTAAGCACTTACTAATATCACGTGCCGCATAGTACAGCAAGTACCCAAGTTAAACTTTTTTTGATCTGTGGCTGTGCTGACCCGAGTACTTTCCAGGACAAAGATTATGGCGCGTTCGCCGAAGACCGTGCACAGCCGCGATTTGAGATTGCCAGCGGCTGATATTAGAGTTTTACATAAAGTTTATTTGAGTGACAGGATCTTATTCTTCTTTGTGGTTATTCTTATTTACTGTCTAATCACTGTTTACTGTGGTTCGTTCTATATTGTTCAGTTAACGTTGTATTTATATTTAATATATCTATTACTATACTATACAACAAGTACTATATAAATAAAACAATTACGTCATCAAATTTCAAGGGTCGCTTCTGGTCCTTGCAAGTCGCTGCTACTCGCGCTCAGGTTTCTGGCTCGGCTGCTTCACTTCCGAGTTTCTATTATATTGCATTATGATATTATATTATATTGAATTATCGTACTATTTCATTGCAATAGTACAGTAGATATATAATATAAGTATCATATACATCACAGCGATCTTCTTAGTATCCACGTTTAGTCCAGCACAAATTCAAGCCAGCTCGCAAGTAAACCAAAGTTCAGGAGAGATTACCCAGTCCAAGAATGCTTTGAATTTGGATAATAAATTCCAAGAATTACTGTGTCGTTTGCTGTTGGCTGCTTTATGTGAGATCACAGTGGTGATGCATCACTGTTAACATCCTCACTATTCTACTCATATCCTCTCTTTGCATCTATTTTCATTTATAACAATCTCATTCTGCATTCAACTTCATAACATGGTTCTATATAATATAAATGCACATTCAACGGTGCTGTTCATCTGCGTATTCGCATCTTGATTTCCTGTCGCCGTTCATACCGGATGGGTTCTTGCTAATGATTTCTCATTCTTGACTGTCTTTTAAATGCACTTCATATTCATCACTAAACAGATCTCTACAGTCTACACATCTGCGCTTAAGGCTGCCATTATAAAGAAGACATAACAACAATGCCTGGTTATCCAGCTGCTCATAGACCCCTTCTAAACTGACCACCACTCTTCATTAAAAGGGTCACCCCCCGAAAAAGCAACGCAACTTTCTTAATTCTGATTCAACAGTTCGCGCCTGTTCGTGTCTCTGTTCTCTTTATTGCTTATCTTTTCTAAATTCTAGAACACAACATGCGCCTCCGTCCGTCCACTAAAAAAGCAACCGTGTCCGCACGCGCACACGAACAGCTGCTCAAGTCACAACTCTGTCTTTATCTCTCCTACATCAGCCCTTCTTCATACCGCACTCACTCACTCACTCACTCACTCACTGCCAGGAACAGAAGAGAAAGAGGCTGGTTACTCTCTCGCTTAGAATTGCAAGTTTTTTTTTATTTTGTGGATTGTAGATTGTAAATTGGACAGCTGAATGAGACTTGTCAGCCGTGCAGTATCGATCCTGTGTCTCAAAATCGCTGAAACGTACGTGGAGTATCTCAGCGACGACCACCTAGAAATGTGATACTTACCTCTACTCGGATGTGAATTACATCCTTCAACTAGCATCCAATATTCCTTACAACAAATCATAATAACTAGAATTAACACAATTACAACCTCACTAGAAAGTAAATATTTTCAAGCATTCTCGCGTCTGGTGTAGAAGAGACATTTAATTTCGCAATACACAGAGATTGTCTGATATTTCTAAAATCATTCATTTCATTTCAAATAAATTACTTGTATATTTTAAGAAACAGAGAAATTTGAAAAATATTTCATTACATACTGTGTCTATAGCTTCAAATGTAGAGATTATCCGCATTAAACAGAAATCCTCTATTTGCAAACCTTCATTTCGACGACGTTGAATGTAAATGAATTCTATAAAGAATATATATATATATATAAATAGTTCAGAATTATCGAAATGGTGACCTTCTAACTCATCAAACATGCACGTAAATATCTACACTGCTCATTGAAATTATTCAGACATATTCCGGTTTTACTTGGTTTGATTTAGAAATATCCTATACACTTTATAAATACGAAAAATTAAGCGAATCATCGCTGTAAAAATATCTCCAAACTCGAATAAAGTAACAGCAAACACAGGAGAAGTCTGTTTGAGAAAGGTCGGATATAAATGAAATTCACATAAAATGCAAGATCTGGGGTGCTCATTTCACAAATAAGAAAACGCTTATTTGTCAAGTAACCACCACGCAAGAGAGCAAGTCAATCATCATCAACAACAACAGTAAGACCAGATCCTCGCAGCTCGGACAGTATACAGTAGAAAAGTAAATTCAACATTCAAGACATATTGCATCAAATATCAAAGCCACATAAATATCCAGCTTCATTGTCAGTGCATGAACACGAACATGCATCAGCAGTCTAAAGACAGAGAAACTATACATCATAAATCATAAACATTTCACAGCACATAAATTGATCCCTCGGATATTGAACCTTCAAAAGAACTGCAACAGCAAGGTAAAAACTATTCAACGTATCATACAAAGACAGTGTTCTAAAACACCTCGTACACTCAAAGATCCAAATCACTTGTTACCGTTATAACAGCGTCGACGCAGGTCAATTCCTCATTCAGCGGATACAGATCAACCTCGTAGTCCTCCTCAGCAGCTCAGACATCACAATTAAATCCATATCCACCGCCATAAACAAAACTTACTCATCTCATCTTCCCTTTCCTCTTCTCATAAACAAGCAGATGGAGTATTCCGAGGACGCGATGTAGCCAGGATATGAGAATTCGCAAACCTCTCAAACTAAGAATCTAAATCCCCGCATCAAGAAGCCACGGTATAGCAATACCGCACAATGTATGCACGCAAACTAAAAGGAGACGGTGAAGATAAATTAGTCGAATTGCAAAGCAAACGTGTAGGGTATCGTTGTATATGTTGTCGCTATGTCTGTCTCTGATAAGTATAGATAGTTGATCTGAGAAGTGCGAGAGACCTTGCAGGAGGAATACACGCACATTTCCAGACTGTATATCCGTAAACCTCCAAACAATTCAGTTGAGCAAAACAGTACGATGACAATATAGGAAAAAAATGGATTTGAGGGCGTTATTGATGGTTGTTCGCGCAGGACAAGATCAGGTCATCTCACCCCTCTTGCAAGATTAAATCCGACGCCATCCTGCATCCACAGAAAAAACTCAGCACATTAAGGGAAAATCCAGAACACAAAAACTACGTGTTTCATCGGTATCTTTCGATGAGACAGCAGCACAAAGGCGGCAGCGCCGTTGGATTTTTTTTTGCTAACGGCGCCGGTTTGGAAGGACCCTTTTAGGCACACCGATAAGGTATGCATACGCATACGCATACATATAACATACACAAACTCTTGGCAACGCAAATACAATAGACAAAGTCAGTATCTAGATATAACACAAAAATTAGTTATTTGTATACACGAGTGCCTCCATTCAGACTCGAGTAATCCTCGCTGTTAACGCTTACTAAATAGACGAAAGCCACGCACGCACGGACGAACACACGAACACGCTCACCGTAACATTCTCGGCGCAGAGTCGACGGCGGAGTGGTGTGGTGCATCGTGTGCCCGACGCGAAATTGAAATGCGGGCTTCTGGGAATTATTACCAAGTGTTCATTTCACCGTTTATTTCTTGGTTTTTTTTTTTTTTTTTAGTGTGACGGTATTCTGAGGAGTGCGTGGTGTTGAGTAGCAAACTGCTAGCGAAAGATGTAGTATTCCACTTCATATCGGCGCAAGTTTTCTTCGATTTCGAGAGGGAAAAGTGCGTAAAAGAGCAAAGCAAGAAATGGTCCAGGATTTGGTTTCGATGATCACTCTTTCGCTCGAATCACAAGGAACTAGAGTCTTTTCGCTGCGTGAAGTGCCCAGTGCGGTAGTGTTTGCAGTGCATTGGCATTTCGTGCACAGTGCTTGCGAGAGATTGGGAAGAGTGCATGAGTGCTCGAGCGTGTTGTGATCATTCCAGAACAAGTCTGTACGGGTAGTGCTTCTTCAGTCAGAGATTTGGCTCTCAGGTGGCCCTTCGAGCGACGTTGGATAGAGACTGGTTATGCACATGCTCTGTTCAGCGAGGCCGGTGCGGGCGTGACGAGATTTCTTGTCTCTACGCTCACTCACTCTTGTAAGTAGATGAAATGCACTGGTGTTTTTGACTGTGGATTAGTCTTTTTCGGACAATCGAAGCCGAAACCCAAACTCACAAGCAGCAGCTCTCACCGACGAATAGCTGCATGTTCTACTGTATTCCCGATGAGTTTGACATGTACGAGAAGCAGAGAACACGCACCTACAACAGCGAAAAACACACAGACAAGTTCAGACAGCAGCAGCAGCAGCACTGAAAGTGTACACCGAGTCGCGAAATGAAGTTTAATCAAACAGAGTACTGTTTTCCGGCTGTCGTCGTTTTAATTCGCTGAGATTAGTCTAAACAGAGCCTGATTGTAACTACTACGACGACCATCACAACACTCGAGTCAGCTCCAATCTCGGTCTGCGTTAACTTTTTCTCACTATTAACAACAACCGCAACAATCCCAGTTCTCAGCAAAGTTCAATCTGATTCACAGCCAAAAACGGAAAAAAGCAAGTTGTTCAAGAAACTTTCTAAAGAACAAGCGTGCGGCAATGGGAGTGGTGGTTTTTCTTGTTTCGAAACAGTGACGTGTTTTGTTCTTTATCTTTGCTTTTCTTATTCTTGATGAGCTGATGCTGTTGTTATTGCTAGTGTTGTTATTACTGTGTTCTACTTCTGTTCTGCTTCTCTTCTCTGTTTCTTCTCTGCTTCTGCTTCTGCATCTGCTTCTGCTTCTGCTTCTGCTGGTCTCTTCTTCTCTTCTCTTCTTCAGATAAACTTTCCCAAATCAGCTCCACCTTCGCACGCCCGCACACTTCGACCTCTTTCTTGCTTAAACTACTCCACACCCTCTCTTTCCTTCACTCAGGTCCTAGTTACTATGTAGCATCCATCTTCTTTTATTTGAATAATTTTATATACTCAGTAACAAAAGCTAGTATTTATATTCTCTCATCTGCTAAAAATATCTAATCTCGCATGCACCCACCTCTGCTGGTTAATAACCTGTGGTCTCTCGTTACAGCAGCTATCGACACTTGCTCGCTCGCTCGCTTACTTTAAGAGAGCTGCTTCTAGACATGGTATGCCGAGAACTGTAACGGGGCAACAGCGGGAGTCGCTGTTTCCTTTGCGCAGTGTGATTGTAAATCCGGGATGCATCTACACTTACACTTGCACTTGTAAGCGCGCACACACACACGCACAGCAACGCCAATTCCGCTGCTCCGCAATTATGGTATTTCTTTTTACATACGAGTTTTTTTTCCTCTTCTTCAAATTGTCTAAGTTCGTGCATATCTCCCTCCCGCGGTCGCCGGTACTGCGCGACGGCTGGTCATCTTGGCTACTTGCTCATTCTAACGTATACCTCGGATCTTACACACACATATATACACACACACACATCACACAGACGCGTAAAAAGGCGAAAAATTAGAGATTACTGTATAGACTTTTCATGCAATTCAGGATATTTACTCTTCCATCTAAACTACCCGGGATACGTAAAACCATTCTTGTCACTGTGATATCGTGACGTCGGAAGGGAAGTCGGCGAATGACGCGACTGTGAAAGTCTCCGAATACTTAGCGACAAAGAAGATTACAAGAATCGTGTGTTTCGTGTAGGGATAAGATTACAAAAGCCAAGAAAAGAGTGAGCGGAGCTGGAAGTGGATCAAATGCCGGATGCTGAAGGGATTGGATTCAGCGAGCCAGAACATTGCGTACTGTTCGTACCACACGTACATATTTTCGCTCGAACAACAACATATGTGCATTGCAGTGAGTGTCATATTTCTCTATGTAGTAACTATCGGACTTAAAACAATAAGAGTAAATACCTGAATCTCGACATATATTGATGCGAGCGGGCGTGCGTAGTTTGCGAGGCGCGATGCACGAGGCTGTGGAGAGCGGGCAGACGACACACACCACCAAGAGCAGTCGTCATCACCCTGCGTCCCCTCTTCCAAGGGTTTTTCAAAATTCCGGGTTGTGCGCGTGTGTGTACACTTGTTGGGCATTGCCGAAAGGAGAAAGAGCATACAAGATGGAATTGAAGATAGGCGAATGTGGAGGAGTTGAGGCGCACGGAGAAGGTACCTCGCTGCCGTCGACTACCTTTGCTTGTCTGCTAAGATTAATTGATTGTAGTGTATAGATGGTTATAAAAGACGCAGCTGGCACGGAACTAGTTTCCGCTTGTTTTGAAAGTATTTTTAGCGTGTGTGTTGTGGATGTAGTGTTCTTTAGATCAGATCTTGTACACGTCCGAATGCTTCAGAAGCAAGCAACAAACAGTTCCATAAACAACCGACGATTTAAAGCACACAAACAAATAAAAAATGTTACGTACTTTAATAGCCGGATGGATATTAAATCGCAGGATGATGGATATAACATTACGCGGATTGAATGTTTGAAAACAGCTGTGTTCTAATTAGGCGAAATCTCTCCAAGAAGCTGGATTAAAACACTGATTGATTGATTATATATTTATAGACGGCATGATGTAAATACAAAAGCCCCAAAATTACAAAAACCCTAAAACTCTTAGTACAAAAACACTCATCGCAAAGTAGGAATTAAACCAACGTCTTTCTTAGTCTAATGATCTCTTCAAGTGGCGTCTTTTTCAACACAATTCCTTCAAGTTGCTAATCATCCCGGACAGTAGCTGGATTCACCCCGTAATGTGGCATAGGCAGAGAAAGTCTCAACCTACGCCAGCTCAGGCTCCCAATGATCAACGGGAATGCAATCTGATGCTTACTTGTGCTCCAAAAGAGCTCTGATTTTCCTTAGTCCGGACGGGTGCCCGGTAAGTAGCGCTCCGCCCTATCAGGCCCAAGTAATGTTCGTTGCTGTTCGGTTAACGGGCAAAATAGTAATGAGTGTGCGACGGTGTCAAACGCCCCCACGCTTCGCAGTTGAACGACACTCCCTGCCGCTCTATTCGTGATATCATTCCCCAAATAGACCAGTTCTCAGATTGACGATTCGTGACAAGGTATGACGGAGCCAGCGCATAGCCTCGCGGATCACGAGTTGACCGGTCTTGACTGTGACCGAAACAGGCCTTGTATCTTGTGTCAGGGTTGTAGTCATTGTACGCTTGTTGCCACTGCAGCCGGGCGTACGTACTTTAAAAATCCGTCGCGCATTTCATGTAGAGGCGGTTCCCCTTCAGAGGGAACCGGTAATGGACGCTGCAAGTGCCGGGCTTCAGTGTCAAGTTTGCTGCAGTTATGCTTGCCGCTCCAAGGTCAAAGTGGTATGCCCAAACTAAAATCGTTGACAGGGTTGTGCTTGTGAAGGCGGTGGTGAATTCGTAGAGCCTGGTGCGCGACAGCTAACGGCAGTCGCTGTGCAAGCGGGCATTACTGCCGTCTCAGCGTGCCGGACAGTGGTCGGGGTCGTGGAGTCAGAGCCGAAGATCACAAAAGAAATAACACAGAGCGAAGGACTGGCCGACGGCAGATGTAGACGTAATCTAAATAAAGCAGAAAAGAAATTCTATTCTTACGTAGTTGGCATTCAGCTGGAGAATGTGGTGAAAGAGTTCACGAGGCCCTGAACTCCAGATGCGTGTGTATATGTGATAGGTACCGACAGGAGCCAGCCAGGGAAGACAAAAGCCGCAAAGAAGAGCGCGCGAGATACATTAAATTGGTTTAATTTTAAATCTTAGACGGGAGCAAGATTTGTGAGTGTGTGAGCAGGGAAGGCGGGACATATTGTGTGAGTTTTGCTGGTGTGCGCAGAGCGTAGATCTTGATTCCGGAATCTTGCTGGAAAGAGTTAGCGTGGATGGGTGATATAAGAGAAATACAGCAATACAACAGCAACAATACAGCGATACAGCAAGTGCAAGAAAGAGGAGACCAGGAGACCAACTGCAGGGAGAGCAGAGAGAGATACCAGGGACCGGGCTGGTGTCAACGCAGGCTTGTGGGTGCGAATGAGAGCTACTTGATCTCTCGGCCTGGTCTGTCTCAACGAGCCTTCTTTCGAGTCTGTGCTGGTGGCGGCTGAGGAGGAGGAGGAGGTCGTCACCGCGGCGCAAGGCGTGCGCGGGTCAGTCGGGCCGGGCCGAGCCGGGGACCGAAAGAGTGGATGAGGAGGAGGAGGCCATGCGAGAAGAGGGGGGGGGGGAAGAGAAGGGAAGCTGGTGGGCGGTGGTGGCTGGGGCCGGTGTGGACAGTAGATTGGATTTTGGGCACGGTCGCGAGTAGGTTTGTTGCTGGAGGAGGAGGAGGAGAGTGCTGCGTCGGCGCCAGGAGCAAGAAGAGAGAGAGAGTTTGGGTCGGAGGCCAACAGAGTTTGAGATGCAGATGGAGACACGAAGCGGACTGCGGGCGGTGCAGCACAAAGTGTTCTAGCGAGACAAGCCTAAGCGAGAGCGCGAGAGCGGCGACAAAAGCAACGAGCAGCGAAGAGACGGGCTTGGGGAGCTATTGCAGCGCAGCCAGCAGGCAACAAGCACAGCTCACCGGAGCAGCAGCAGCAGCAGCGGCAACAGCTCGTATGCAGGGCGAAGCAGCTGGAGATGGCCGACGACTCCATTGCTACGCCCCTCACTGGCAAAGTGCTGGCCACGAGAATCGTATGGCCAGAGAGTGTTTGCCTCCCGGCTAAGTGCGCATGTCCCTCCCCCCTCGCCAGCAGTGTGTGCAAACGTTACCGAGTGATCCAGATTTCCCCCTAATGTCCCAAGCCCGGTCGGCCTTCGGCGTCGGCGGCCACGCACTCTGCTCGCCGCTTGCTAAACCTGTCTCACGCTGACGCACCGGGCTGGATCAGCCTGTCAAAGTAGCGCTTGAAGCTGTATTGTCTTCGTGTGCTGCGCTGTGTCTGTGTGTGCTGGGGAAGACCCAGGCCAGTGGCCCGCATAATCTACGACGTGTGCGAAATGCTAGGTGGAATTTGTTGACTGTCCTCCTCGCTTTTAGTGTCATATCCTACTAATAGCAGCTAGTTTGCAAATGCAAGTAAAATACACAAAAAAACCCGATACTAATTAACCAATCCCCGAAACCAAATAAGATTCGCATGACCACTCGGCTCTCATCTTCCTTGTCACTCGGCTAGAAGTTTATAGCTAAAGTCTCTTCTTCTGGCTGCTCAGCAACCGAGAAACACTTGTCGTTTCGTCTTATTTTCTTGCGCTTTTCTTGCTTATTGCCCAGTACCGTGTACCGGCGTGTTTTACTGGTGTGTGCTGCTGCTGATGGCCCACGCGAACAGTCTCTTCAGAAAATTTAGCAGGACTAATTAGCAAATGCAGCATCCACGCCGTTTTCGGCAGCTCCTCTTGCCCAAACTTCACTCTTGTCTGTTTGTTGTGCAGTGCGTGTACTAAGGGTGGCTGACAGACACCCCCCCGACAAACCGCCCGTCCAAGCACCGCTCAAGAACCACACTGAATTAGGAACAGCGCGTGCATTTCCCTTGCTCTCTTTTCTTTTCTCTTTTGGTCTGTTTCGTAGCCAAACAGCTTGCTTGTTTCTCAGAGTTGCCGGTGGTTGGTCTGTGGCGACGCGTGGCCCTTTGCAGGTGATAGCTGCCGTAAGCAGTGTCCTCGCTGTACACACTGTTTTGTACTTGGAAACTTTAATTATCCACTCCACTCCGCTCGCTCTCTCTACAGTTGTGTCTCTCTGCCTTGCCTTTTTTTTTTGCCTGCTTCATGCATGATCGCCGCAGTATTTGCAGCTAGCTATGCGTCGTCCCTGCATCTCTGGTGGGCCAGCGTTTGGTCTCTGACTTTGTTCTTCGTTTGTTTTTGGGTTTTTCTGTTATCTCCACAGCGAGACTAGGCACGGAAGATATTCCCAAACTCTTGTATGTGTGTGTGAGTGTGTTGTTTCTGAACACAGGTTGAAACTACACGGAGAAAGACAGCTTACGTTCATTCAGTCTAAGCTGGTGGAGAATACGCCTCAGACAAGCCCACCGGTGTCTTGCTAATGTGTGCTCGCTGACTAATAGACGAGCGAAACTGAACCATAAACAGACACAAGAAAAAAACAAAGAAAAACAGCTGTCAGTTAGAGTGTCATAATCGACTACAGACAACTCTCGCGACCAAAACTACTACTACTTATGCTGCCGCTTCAGTTAGTATGTCTTGCAAGGTTATTTTAGGCTAGAGAGTGGTTATTCTGAATACAGTAGTCAATTCTTTGTAAGCTGTAGATCTATAGCGTATAGCATAGCAGTCAGCGGCTGCCCCCCAACGAATCTGGAATACCAAATAAGAGAAATGGAATAAGAAAAGTGGCAACTCATAAGCTGCTGCGTCTGCGTTGTGCTGCAGTGGCCGGTGGAGAGAGTGCAGCATGCAGATAGTGGCTTATGTAATGTGATTGAGTGCTGCTGCAGATGTGCTGGCTCGGATGCTGTTTCCAGGGAAGCAGGGTGAGATCTTACAGAATTGGTAATGTGACAAGGCTGAAACAAGTGGCATATAGTATCTGCACTAAATCGAACAACAAACCAACAAGACGAGATAAGAAGAGACAGAAGAAGGTACAAAGAGTAGAGTTTAGGAGCTGGAGAACAGAATTTAATGTCTTGATCAGGCGAGAACAGGGACCGTTGGGTAAAATGAAAGAGAGACAGATCGAGAGAAGGATAAGGCTTTGACAGGTGATGGAAGGAGACGATAGACGAGGGCAGATGCGAATAAGTAGTTGTGCTTACAGTAGTTGAATATTTGAGAATAGTTACAAGATACAATGGTATAGTGCATCTTGTGTATATATTCAAACAGACTGTCTGTCACATTTCCAATCTGCCTGGAGATATCACAAGAAATCCAAGATGATCAGCCAGGAAGTAGCCTAAAATTATGCATCAGCGAACTCAGCTAAAAGCAAGCAGCTAGAGAACTCAGAAACCACTCTCCACACACGCACACACACACGCACACACAGAACGAGATTACGACAGCCGGCACATTGTGTCTATCATAAAGTCAGACTTTTGCTCAAAATGTACGGATGTCTAAGTTACTTGGTTTCATTTAGTTTTATGACTTCACTTTGAGCTCGCTAATTGTCACCTTGTGGAGTCAGTCGATCGGTTCTCTAGCGATCTGTTAGTTGTCACAGCTAGTCAGGCACTGTTCTGAGATGTAGCAGTGAGACGAAGTGCATTCTGGATATTTGGATGATGGAATACCGGTAGCTTCGTTAAAAGTACTACAACAGCAGCACTGCAATTTTCAAAAAAAAAATAAACAGAGAATTCATACAGTAATGTCCCTATCAACGCAACTCACAGCCAAACAGGACAGAACGGTCCCTCTAAGTGCGCTGCCAGCCACACCGCGCGCGCACGCTGGGTATCCAAACTCCAGCGCGACTCTGGGAGTCTTTTACACGTTCACGGCATTGCGTTCCCAACTGCCCCGCTCGGGTGTGTCCTGTTCAGGCTGCTTTGTCCTGATCGTCGTCCCCCCCGTCGAGCGGAAGCGGACTCTCAGTTCTCGCTTCCCGCAGAACTCTCTCGCCCAGCACGGCTTAGTAGCTGTCGTTGGGCGCGCGTGGCTGCAAGCGAGTGTGCATAACCACCACTTTAGAGTTTGCCATGTCACACGTTGCTTTTCCTGCACTGTATTTGGGGCTGCGTAACTATCGCGGTGCTGGGTGCGTTGTGCAGGGTTTTCCCTCTGTGTCCAGCGTGTCCTTTGTTAAGGCCGGTCGGTCCCTGGCGAGCGCTGGGAAGAGCAAGCTATGGAGCGATGCCAGGACGGCTGGCGCACGACGCGTCATAACGATGTGTGAGTGTTGTGTTGGAGAGTAGATGTGTGATTAGAAGATCTGCTGAAATTGACAGAATATGCTCAACATGCTACAATCTGATGCAAGATACTTGGATATAATAATTAACGAGACAACCCGAGGATGGAGAAGAACAAGAGCAGCAGAAAAAGAAGACAGTCGCGTGTCTGTGCCACAATCGGCCACAGGCTTGGCGATTAATCACTAGTCACTCTACAATTTTGTCTGCTGATATAGTAACACTGTAACTATTAGTTACACTCTACGTTAGTTATATTACAACTACATCGTATTCTCACTATGACGACTATCTGCACACATCCCAGATCTCTCTGACTTTAATCCCCAAAACAATGCCGGCGAAACTCTAAAACAAGAACAAAATGGAAGCGCAGATAGAAAAACTTTATAATTATTTTTAAGATTTCGGTGCTTTTTCGTTGCTTTTCTTTGGGGGGGATTATTCGGTCAGTTCAAATTCGCGCTTCGCATTATTGAGTACTGTATTGATATTACTCTGTTGTACTGTTCAGTATTGTTGTGTCTATGTATTATTCTAGTTCAATAAAATATTTCCTTTGTATTTTTTAAGAGTATTCTAATAATGCTCTATAATACTTCAGTGATACTCTAACGGTACATCAAGAACATCTCAATCTCTCAGAATATCTCCAACAACACAAAGATACATCATAATAAACTAATCTCTAATCCAGCGGCTGACGCCTAAGATCAAGATTAGATGGCTGTCATTCAGGCCATAGCGTTCACTGTGCTTAACTGCAAACAGTTAACTGAGCCAGAATAGGCCTGTCTCGGCTGCTTAGTGCCCTGACTACTCTGGTTCCCGTATTGGCCTGTTCAGCTTAAGGATTACCATTCTACTTCCTCCCATTTGCATCCTTGTGGTCCTCGCAGCGCAATCATAAACCCGGCTTTGACCTTGTCTGCCTGCCTGCCGAACCTCTCGTTTACACGACTCACCTTCATTTCTCGCCCTAATCAAAGCAGCTAACCTCTGCCGTGCTCGTCGAGAGAAAGCCCTCTGCTCGACCAAACAAATAAACTTCCACTAGATCTACTTATCACTCTGCTCGCTCCTGCTCATTCAAACTTATCTAATCACTCGCGAAGACGGAGCGGCCCTCGTCTCGTGTCGCCAGGCATAGCTGCCGTTCCCTTGCGGCTCGCGTCTCTGCGCCTTGCCGGCAGGCAGGCAAGCAGACAGTGTCGAAGCCGGGTTTATGATTGTGCTGCGAGGACCACAAGGATGCAAATGGGAGCAAGTAGAATGGTAATCCTTAAGCTGAACCACCCAGTACATACACACTCCGTCTGCATCTGCAAACACCGCCACGGTGCTCTTTGGCTCAGTTTGCGCGACTAGAGCACTAACTTGAGTCGTTTTCCTCGTTCACTGCTTACCCGCGCTAACGGCTGTTTTTTTGTCAGTTAATATGCCTTGCAAGGCGGGGCGAGAGCATATGGGCAGACGCCTAAATCCTCTGGCCATCCATCCACCGGTTGCTTTCTGGCCAGGGTATCCCGTATACCAAAAACTTTCCTGTTTGATCGCTCTCATCGGGGTTAATCTTCTTGCGATGCGCGAATGTCTCAAACAGAGATCATGCAATCCCAAACATCGCCTCTTCCAAGATCGATCCTTCGCACAAGCTATCTCACAGACACCTAATCTGCATGCATCATCTGCGCATGCTCTCGTTGTTGTTGTTTTTTCCACGGACTCCAATTGAATCGCAGCGTAACTTTTTTGTCAGGCTCTGCTCGGGGGCAAGTACGAATTCTAAATATCCAAAGAATATAAAGTATTGGGAGAAGGGTGCCGCATAGAGGTGCGCACCGAAAAGCAAGAAATAAGCTTGGTGACCCGAGCAAAAACCTCGTTTGGCTGTCTTTCTACCTGCGGTGTTTGTCCTTTGGTATCGAACGGCGACCATACGGCCAGTTTAAGTGGCTTCACTGCCGTTTCTGGTCCTACGTTTTGTCTGGCTGGGTGTGTGTGTACTTGAGGACAGAAGTCGCAGTCTTGATTGATTCTCATTGTATTAACTATGTTGTTGCTCTGACTGCTTAGACACCGCCCTGGTTACCAGTTACACACTGTACTCCACTGGCATTCCCCCCCCCCTTCCCGCGGGCAACAAACGCCTTGGTCTTTCTCAGATCCAACATTCCCTCTGTCATATCTGATAGTCAGTCACTGATGGTCATCTTCAAATCTTGCTCTGTGTGTGTACTTGTGGACAGAAGTCCCAGTCTTGGAAGTAGTGTACTTGGTCTGCGGGCATTCTGGTTGAGATTCGTTCTACTACTGCTCTGTTCTTCTAGTTGTAGGCAGGCCCACGTGCACGCCGAGCAGACTCTCGCTTCTATATCACTGTTATCTCTCTCGATAGTCCATCTGCTGCGATCTCTGCGGTGCTGTTGGCTGCATTCGTTACTTGCTGGGTCACTGTCAAGAAGTCTGTCCTACCCGTCGGCTAATTCGCACTGAGAAGGAACAGATGGAAGAACCTAATCTGAGTATGCATTCTTGTCACCCTCGTGTCTGACGACAACTGTATGCTGTCTGCCACGTGCTTATCACCTACTTGTTGACTCTATTTGATAGTAAGAATAATGACTAAACAGCAACATAGAAAAAAGAACAAGACCCCCGCAGCAGCAGCGGCAGCAGCAGCAGCAACAGAGCTTTCGTGGCCAAGTGCACCGTGATCAGACCGACAAGAACGCGGCGAGCCTCGACTCACAGGATTAGAGTTCTTCCACGCGTGGAAACGAATCGCTGTGCTTAGCATTTACACCAGACGCTGAGTGCCGTAAGACTGTGTTATTGTAGGCTGCGACTATAGCAGTATTCCACAGTATCATATATATCAGCATCATACATCTCATGGCATCATTCATACAGAATACTAAAACACACAGGAATAAACGTGTCATCCCAAACCGGCAGGCTGCTGGAAGCATCGAAAGCTAACCTGGGTACCTAAACTTCCCAATAATACCTTAACCCAACTCCGCGAGCCGAAACACACGGCGCATAGCAAGTACAGCAAGCACAGCAACGCAGCAGGCCGGGGGCGTGTGGCTCGGTCGCGTGCTTAGCGCAAATTAGGGTTTTGCTGTACCAGGTACGGACACGCTTAGCACTCACACAGCGTGGCTTCTTTTGGGACGGTGTCTCAGACAAAAGTCAAGCGCAAAAAAGCGACGACGACAACGACGACGACGACGACGCGCGCGTTAAACGCAAACTGAAATTCAGCGTCGGCCTGCATTCCTTCTCCGGCATCGCTCGTTTATATCTTGTCCGCCTGCTCTGCTACTCTCGCTGCCTTCTCTTGCTCGTCTTCACCACTCTTTCCTTACTCTCATCTTTACAACCCCTTCTTCTTCTTCACCCGCCGGCGCTCCCCTGCCAGCCATGATGGCCGACCCCCTGCCCTCTATACCCGCCTACTCGCGCCAGCCCGGCAGCATCCAGCCCTCGCCCCCCCAGCTTCCCTCCCTCTTCCGCCCACAGCTCCCCCAGCAAGTCCACGTCCCTGCGGCCCAGCTGCCTCTCCAGCACCAGCCCTACCCGCCTCCCCCGCCCATGGCCCAGCACCCCCAGCAGTCTCAGCTCGCACAGCCCTACCCGCAGCAGACCTCGCCGCTCTCGTCGCCCTTCGCCCCATCTGCCCCGTACGCGGCCGCAGCCTACCTGCCAACCTACGCAGCCCAGCCGGCGGTGGCACCTTCGCCGTCTCCCCAGCAGCAGCAGCAGCAGCAGCACCTGCCAACCTACGCAGCTCAGCCGGCGGCGGCACCTTCGACGTCGCCCCAGCAGCAGCAGCATCTGCCCCCGCTGCGCCTGCATCTCCAATCCCCAGTCGTACCTCAGCCGACCGTCCTCGTCGACAACTACTACCACAGACAACCTGCTTACTCGTCCCCGCCCGCGCCCTCACAACCTCTTCAACCACAGCAGCACCAACAACAGCAGCACCAGCAGCTACAGCATCAACTGCAACACCAGCAGCTACAGCACCAGCAGCAGCTCCAGCACCAGCATCAGCACCAGCACCACCAACAGCACCAACAGGCACCCTCGCAGGTCGCAGCAGCCCAGGTGGCTGCCACCCTGGCCGACGTGACTGTGCACAAGCCCGTCAAAGAGATCAAGCGGCGGACAAAGACCGGCTGTCTGACTTGTCGCAAGCGACGGATCAAGTGCGACGAGCGCCATCCGATGTGCTTCAACTGCGCAAAGTCGAAACGAGTCTGTCTAGGCTACGATCCCGTCTTCAAAGCCCAGCGCGGCCACAGCGGCAACAACGCCCTGCAGCCTCTGCAGTCCTCTGCCACGTCCTCTTCGTCGATCCTCGCGAGCCCAAGCTCTGCCCCGGCATCGTTGTCGCCGCCTAAACGCGAGCAGCAGCTTTCGCCACAGTTCACCCCAGCATCAGCGCCAGTCAGCGCCTCTGGTGGTGCCAGTCCTGACCGATCTGAAGTTAAGCGGATAAAAATCGATAGTTTACTTTTGTGAAGCAAGTAAATGACCCTATCATGAGTATAATAATGTAGCTATATCCGGGAGTTTATTTTTCTTTATATTTTTTTTTGTTTCATACGAAAGTTATAATGCTTTCTCTATGCGGGATTCGGACGTTTGTGTTACTATATGGCGTTATTGTCTTTATTCTTAATCGCTTCGAAATTGTATCATAGGAGTTTTCGTGCTCTCTTTTATATATAATCATTAATCATATTGAGTGGTGTATCATTATGCAAATAGATCTGAGTACAGAATTATACGTTAATTCTGCCATCTCTTCGTATAGAGATTAAAATGGCCGAGGGTTACGTATAGTTTTGCTATATATAGGCAATTTGTGTAGAGTATGGCCCCCCTCGCTGTATATGAATAGAGTAGATGATAGTCGGGGTCGGTAGAAAACAGACGAGCGAAATTTGCTTTTTGTGTAGTGGGTTGAAGCGAGGCTTGTGATTCCGCAGGTGGGCATTGCGGAATGGAGTGTGCTTTGCGAGTGTATGAGTGTTTTCTGCTATATTGCAAGTTTATAAATCTTCTTTATAAATCAATCTTCTTTATAAATCTTCTTTATAAGTCTTCGTTATTGAATTACAAGAGCTTAGCGACTGTCACTTGATATGGAGCGCGTGTGCTGCGAGCACACAGACAGACAGACAGGACAGGACACTTCTAGCGCACTCGGTGGAGAAGTTAACTACTTCTTAGTGTGTCTTTGACCGCGAAGATCACCGCGCCGCAAGCGAATCTAAAAGCTCAATCCCAACCTTACACGAGAGCGTAGATTGGAGACGTTACGTGTTTCATATTCTTTTGCTTTTCCGCCTCACTGCGATTGTAAATTGAAAGGAGGTGTTGATAGTGGATCGAGAGTGATTGAGTGGGAATACATTTTGTGTGGGTCTTGTCTACAACAACAACAGTGTTGTCTTAAGTCGTGCGACTGATACCGCAACGCGCTCTTAGCGAGTCGACAATTTAGAGATGGCTTTAGATCCTCTGCGTGTGACTTGAGAACAGCATCTAGATTTATATATTTATTAGAAGAGAAGCGCTTATGATGCTGTTTTTTTACGCGTTTTTGGAATTATGTGTGCTGCTTGATATTCTGATTCTTGACTGCATGCGTGTACGCTTCACCTCTCGAAACTACATTCAATCCTTAAACCACCTTAAAATCCACAAAATAAGAAATAAATACCGTTGAAAAAATGTGAATAAATCTGCCTCAATTTTATATTTCTATATTATGTGCCTTTGTCGGTTATTGAAGTGCGATGTAATTGAAATCAGTCTCAACTAATTTGGTGTTATGCCACGTTCTGATTAGACACTTATACGCCTACTCTTTTTTTCTTTAGTTGTTTCTATCTCAGTCATATATAGAAGTGTAGTCATTCACTAATTTCTTTTTTGCTAATATTTTAATATGTATGTATGGAGAAACAGACGAGATCATTATAATAATTTCTACAGCAATATATGAGCGAGTACTGCACTTACGGATACCCGTGATGTTTAGATATGCACAGCCAGAATTTACTATTTATTCGCAGAAATTTTTTTGCGTAGACTTGGATATCTTAGAAGCGTTGGCTATGAGAAATCACTGGGATATAGAAAATACTTAACGCTCATTTGTATTAGCTTACGTGATATGTAACCCCTGCAAAAGCACGTGTTAAAGAAAAGAAGCACAATTGTAGCGGTAACGAGGTACTCTAACACAGACATTTTAATGGGTTATAATTGCTGTTGCTGTGGGGACTTATAGTGTGGTCGAAGTGTACTGTGAACTCTAGTTTTTATTCAGTTTTATTGATTTAGGTCTACCTGATTATTTAAAAAAATTCGATTAGTGGCCAAAGTATCTGGTTTTTGATGATTTTGATTACAAAAGATTTTGGTACTTTGTGAGCAAGGGAATATGAGTTATAGGCAGCATAATCAAATGGTTTAGATAGACTAAAATATTGCAGTTCATATTAATTTGCAGAGGATTCTAGCTAGTGAAATGCAAAGTTAGATATATGAGTTGTATATGTATAGTCTATCAATACACAAAAGGCATCTATAACATATGCACAGACTTAGAAAATTCCAGCGGCAACCTGCTCCGGAACCAGGGTGTTGACCTTAGCAGTAGTAACGGCAGCGCGGACGTTATCGATAACCTGAACCTCCATCTTCTTCTGAGTCTCGTAGGTGAGGGTTCCGACGTGCGGTAGCAGCATGACTTTTTCGTTAGAGAGAAGACCTGGGTGGACAGTAGGCTCGCTTTCAAAGACGTCGAGACCGACGCTCTTGACCTTTCCGGACGCGAGCGCGTCGACGAGGGCGGCTTCGTCCATGACCGCTCCGCGGGCGGTGTTTGCGATAACGACACCATCCTTCATCTTTGCGAAGGCGTCCTTGTTGATGATATGGCGGGTAGCAGGGTTAAGCGGCAAGTTAAGCGAGATGACGTCGGAAGTGGCAAGGAGCTCGTCGAATGGGACGTACTTTGCGCCGCCAGAGAGCTCGGCAGATAGCTCGCGACGGTTGTAGTACTGGACAGTCATACCGAAAGCCTCGGCGCGACGCTTGACAGCACGGCCAATACCGCCCATTCCGACGATTCCAAGAAGCTTTCCCTCAGGATCGTTGGCGAGAGGAGTAGTAGTGTTCCACTCGCCGCGACGCAAACCAACAGCTGCCTGGTTGAAGTTGCGGAGAGCGCCGAGGATGAGCATCATGTTGACGTCGGCGGTAGCGTCGTCGACGGTCGATGGGCAGTTGGAGATCTGGATGCCGGCCTTGGAGCAGGGCTCAACATCAATTTGATCGTATCCTTTGATGAGGTCGTTAGCAATTAATGCAATTGACAAGATTGTGAAAAAAAAGGGTGGGGGTCCCTCAACAGAGATACTTACCAGCACCGTTATGGCAGACGAACTTGAGTGAAGAAGGGAATTCGCTGATAAGTTCAGCATCAATACGTCCGGTGATGGCAATTGACTTAAAAGTACGGAAGACCGCGACGATGTCGGAGTATTTGCCCTTGAGGTCCTTGATGAATTGCTCACGGTTGCCCGAGTCGCAGATAGAGAGCGTAGCGACGTCAGCGAGGGCTTCCCACTCGGCCTTCGCGTGGGTAATTTCGCCTAGAAGCAGAACATGTGGTTTCGACATTGTGTTTGTGGTGGACGAGAACAGACGGGCGGAGGAAAAGGCGTGAGTCTGGCGGGGAAGAGCGAGCCGGGGAGAAGAAGACAAGCGCGAGAAGAAGCGCGCCCGAGCAGTGTTTGCGGTGGCCGACTGAGCGGCGGTGCTGGCGCCGGCGCCGGCTGACGTAAACCCGATAACCTGCGGCGCTACTTGTTAGCAAGTGTACCTGAAGAACCTCCACTCAGAAGAAGATTGGATGTTAAGCTGCTTGCTGGAGATGCGGTCAATTGGGTAGATAATTAAGAGACAATTGAGAAACAACAGAGTAGGTGGTGTAGTAGAGCGTGGGTTGTTCTGAGGAGTGACGTACCGGGGAGAACTGTCGAGTGAGTGAGGGGCCTGCCGCTTTCGACCACGGCAAGACTGTTCTTGCTACTGCTGCTGATGCCATCTTTTGAGTATTCCGTGAGCTCTGATACTACTGCTTATACTCTTGTGCGTTGCAAGCGCGTGAGCAAAGTTGTGTGCGATTGCGGGGGGGAAACGAGGAGGAAAAGAGGAAGAAGCGGAGAGTGAGTGCGCGCGCTCTTGAAAACAAGTCAAGTCTCGTCTTGTCCCGAGCGCGCTGGAGGACTTGGAACAACAGTCAGTGCAGCAGCCACCATCTTGCTTTCAGATGTATTTAGTGCTTGTTTTGTAGAAGTTGTTGTTACTGCCTTTGTGTTTTTAGTTTTAGATTATTTGTTGTATACGGATCTTTTACTGTGAGTGTGCGGTGATGAGCTGGAGGTGTTACTCTTGATCTTCAGTGGAAGCGAGACTACCACGATATTCCGAAGATATTTGAGCTATTTGATATTGTAGTCGTTTGTAATACTCTTTTATTTTTAGTTGATTAGAAAAGACTTGGGCAAACGTTTAAGACTACGTATGTGTCATATAGTATATCGAGCCAACTCTACTGGATGTGTTTTGCTGGACTTATTACAGTCCTCTAATATCACTCTTTTCTCACTTTAGTTATCCCAACTCTCTCACAATCTACAAACTATCTATCTAATAACCAATCTCCCTAAGAATTTGTGCTAACTGCACACGACTTCTCCAAGAGTTGTGGGTTAGGTCATATAAACCTTATCCCCTATAAATAAAGTTTGTTACCTAATAAAATTGTCAGCAGTTTTGGTGAGCGCGACTCCCCCGCCTACCGGACCTTGTCGAATTTTGCGATTCAGCTGCCGGCTCTTTGTGTGTGCGTGGTTATAGACACTGAGTTGCCTGGTTTGAATCCTGTCTCTTTCAATCACTCAAGTAAGGCGACTTTTACTACTACATTCTCACTATAGTTTATTTATTGTTTTAACAGAACTTTCTGCTGGTTCTTGTCTGAAATATCCAGTTCTTGTGTGGAGTCCCCCTGTCTGTGGGTTGTGTGTGTGCTTAGAGCGCGTTGTTGCAGCCCAACCTGCTTCGCAACATATCCCTTGTTCTATCTTTCACCAACACCCACCTTTTTTTTCCTATTCATTTAATCTTCTTTGATTGCTCGTTTTTTTTTGCTACAAGAGAGAGATAAATTGGAATAGCAACGATGGTTGGTGTGTCCGCTGAGCAGTATGCCCAGCGACTCGCGGACACCAGTCTCGGTATGTCCCTTCACATCTTCGTCTTACAACCCAAAGTCAGCTAACGCGAGTTATGTTACTATCTACAGATTCCAAAGCCAAATTCACAGTTGCAGCCGAGCTGCGTGATTCTCTGGAGAATTTCCAGTCCGTGCAGGAGTATCCCAAGTTCCTAGGGCGCGTAATGCCAGTTTTGATTTCGATTCTTGAGACTCTGCCTCCCAGTTTTATAACCGTCTCTCCCGAACAAGTATGTATTTTTATACAGAGAATGTGAGTTAATTATGCTGACTGTGGCTTTAGAAATTACGAAACTGCCTGTTCGAGATCATTCATCGACTTCAAATGAACGACGCATTCAGACCCTACGCTACCCAAATAATGCAACTTCTCATGTCCCTTCTCCGGATAGAAAACGAAGAAAACGGCGTTCTTTGTATGAAAATCATTACAATTTTGCATAGAAGTTATAAGACCGCGCTTGACGAGCAGGTCCAGCCGTTCCTTGATTTAGTGGTGGAGATGTATAAGAATATGCCACAGGTGGTGAAGGATACATTTGACTCGCATGGCGCGCAGCCGTCGACTTCTGGTCATGTCAGCGTTTCCACCGTACGTATTCTTTATTGTGGATGTTTTGAAATGGATAATTGTACTAACCGCGATACTGATAGCCCGGTAACTTCTCATCGTTCCAGTCTCCGCGACCAATGTCGCCTTCAATGTCGACCGAAATCGGTACCGACGCGCAACCTGCCAAAACACTGCCTAAAAGTCTCTACAGTTTCCGTGTACTCACCGAGTGTCCAATTATCGTCGTCTTGCTGTTTTCAACCCATAAGCAGTCTGTTAATGATAACCTGCCAATCTTTGTGCCACTCATAATCGAGGTACGTTGCTCTTATTTTCTAGACTTTTTAAGTTGATAAGCTAATCATGCATTTATTAGATGCTTTTGTTGCAGGCTGCTCCTCAGGCTGAAGCGCATACGGCGGCTGCTTCGCGCGGTGAGATTTACACTTCTGTGTCCTCGGCAATCAAGAACAGAACTGCCTTTGGTGAATTCATAACTGCCCAGGTCAAGGTGAGTCTTTATGACTATTAGAAAAATAGTTTAGGTGCTGATGTGAATAGACAATGTCGTTTTTGGCGTATGTGCTGCGAGGATTCGCGCTGGCGCTGAAAAAGTATAACCATTTAATTCCTGATTTCGTGATTCGTCTTCTTAAAGACTGCCCTCGTGAATTATCTGCCTCGCGAAAGGTTTGTTGTTTCTAATGCTTTAATTGTGAATACGAGCTGATGTTGAATGCTACAGGAATTATTGGTTGCTACTAGACATATTCTGTCGACTGACTTCCGGGTTATCTTTATTTCAAAGGTGGATTTGCTTTTGAACGAGAGCGTACTTATCGGCGACGGACTTACTGTTCACGAGACTTTGAGGTGAATATTTTTTGTGTATTTTTCTACGAAATGCGCATTGCTGACTGGTTCATAGACCTCTTGCCTATAGTATGGTCGCCGATTTATTGCATCATGTTCGTGCCGAGCTTACACCAGCGCATATTTGGTTGACTGTCGAAGTCTACTCGCGCAACTTGCAAGACAACACACTCGCGGCCAGTTTCCAAACCATGAGCGCTAAATTACTGTTGAATCTGGTCGAGCGGATCATGAAGCTGCCTAACAAAGCCGACGGACGACAGCTGATTATCTTCATTCTCAACGCGTTTGCTGACAAATTTGCCGCTTTAAATAGAAATTACAAGAATGCTTTGTTGCATAGCTCTGAAACTGTCGACAAACGACCTGTTGACGCGATTGCCAGTATTACTCGCGAAGAAGAGAAAGGCCGACCGCTTGAGTTTCAAGATGAGATTGAAGAAGAAGCGTTGAAAGCCAGTGAGGAGAAGCCGGATTTGGATCATGTTGACATATTGAGCGCATTTCCTATTAAGCTGCATCCTGATACAGTTGCGGATGGCATGCGAGGTGAGTTTACACTTGAAGTGTACGAGATATGGAGGACTAATGAATTAAAGATGGTCGATATTTATTCAAAAACCTGCTCAACGGTTTAAAGACAATCATGTTTGGTCTCAAGACCTGCAATCCCGCGCCCACACCCGATATCAGCAATATTAACCCCGTACAGTGGAACGAAGCCGCTCGCGGGTTCAATTTCGAACAAGTTGCAATCTTTCGTAAATTATTCCGCGAAGGTGCGCGTGGGTTTTCGTATTACGCAACTGTGCGCGACAAGGCTGTTATTGATACACACCGGGCTGGAAGTTATGACTCGATTGGACCTAATATTCCCATCACCAGCTCGAAGGAAGAAAAGGAGTTGCTTGAGACATTTGCTACGGTCTTTATCCACATTGATCCGGCTGCGTTTCACGAAGTTCTCGAGCCTGAGCTGCCGTATCTTTTTGATGCAATGATGCAAAACACGTCGCTTCTTCATTTACCGCAGTTTTTCCTTGCGAGCGAGCCGACTTCTGCGAACTTTGCTGGCATTTTGCTGAACTTCCTTATGGACAGATTACCAGATATCGGCAAAGGCGATCCACTGTGTGCGAACTTGCTCATTCGACTCTTCAAGTTGTCGTTCATGGCAGTTAATTTGTTTTCGACTACCAATGAGGAAGTTTTCCAGCCGCACCTACGCAACCTCATCCTCAAGTCCATGTCACTTGCCACGACTGCCGAGGATCCGCTGAATTACTATCTTCTTTTACGCACCTTTTTCCGCAGTATTGGCGGTGGCCGGTTCGAACTGCTGTATAAGGAGTTTTTGCCGCTTTTGCAGGTTTTGCTTGAATCGCTAAATCGTCTTCTTCTCACCGCGCGCAAGCCACAAGAGCGGGATCTTTATGTCGAACTTTGCTTGACCGTACCTGTTAGATTAAGTGTGCTTGTGCCGCATCTCAAGTATCTCATGCGGCCTTTGGTGATTTCTTTCACTGGATCGCAGGATCTGGTTAGTCAAGGTTTACGTACTCTCGAACTCTGCGTCGATAATCTGACTCCGGATTACTTTGACAACATCATCGAGCCGGTGATCGACGAGGTTATGGAAGCTCTCTGGACTCATTTACGTCCACTGCCGTACCCGCATCAGCCGAGTCATACTACCCTGCGTATTCTTGGCAAGCTCGGCGGTCGGAATCGTCGTTTCCTCGAGCCGCCAAAGAATTTGAAGAATGATAACATGCAAGCCGATGATCCGTCAGTGATGATTGAGATCAATGGGCTTGCCGGACGTCGGTCATTTCCTCTTTCTACCGGTCTCGACGCTGTATTCCGCGCTATCGAGGATTATCGCGCAAACATGCACTACCGCGTCGAAGCGTTTAAGTTGCTGACGACGACGATCAAGTTGTTTATCGACAAGTCGAATCTTGGACCTGACATTGCCGAGATTTTACAAGAGTGTGCTAATGCGATTCGGACCGGCATGATTCCACCCGATCCCAAGTTCACGTTATCGAGCTCGCCAAAGTCTACAAAGAAGATGCAGACTCAGAATGATATGTTTCTGAATATCTTGACCTTTGTCTTCAACTCCGCGGCCATCACAGCCGTGCGCGAGGATGCGAACAAGCTTATTGCAGACCTGTGCGAGCACGTCGTCATGCTCGAGATTGGCAAAGTTATCCTTGAAGTCAAGCGTGATAAGCGTCCGTTCCAGGTTACCGACCATGAAGATCCGCAGTGCATTGATTTCAGACTCATGTATCAGGCTATTTCAGACTCGCTTGGTTCGTACAAAGCTCCTGTGCGTGAAGCGGCAAAGGAGGCTATTCGCGTCATTTACCGGTGCTGCCTTGATATTTTCGGCGACGCCGAGGCCGCGCAAAAGTTCCCGGTATTCAAGTATCTTTCTGCTGTCTTTTGCCACTCGTGCTTTGAAGAGCCGTGGTATAACAAGGCCGGTGGATGTCTTGGTCTCAAGGTGCTGTTAATAGAATTTGAGCTCAACCGAGAATGGGTTATGAAGCGGCAATCTGATATCTTGCGCGCACTCCTCTTTGTCTTGAAGGATATTTCTCCTGAACTGCCAAGTCTTGCGCAGGAAGACGCAAAAGAGCTGATCAAGCATATCTTAACAGTGTGCAACCAGAACCTGACTCGCGAGGAACTTTCAACAAGGATGTTTCACCAAGTTCTTGGAACGCTTTTCTATGAAGTCTCGAACTCACACCAGATTGTGCGTGAGACTGTGCAGGAATCTCTCAGACTTCTCTCGACACTCACAAACGTTCCACTACACGAGTTGCTATCGTCAGTCAAGACTTCGCTGCTCGTGTCGATATATGGCAAGCCATTGCGCGCACTACCCTTCCCAATGCAGATTGGAAATATCGACGCAATGACATTTTGTCTCGGTCTCGAGAACTCTTTTATTCAGTTTGGCGATGAGTTATTGCGTTTGCTCATGGAAGCGCTAGCCCTAGCTGATGCCGACGACGACGCGCTTCTTGCTGCACCTCATCCACAGCGCGCAATGGAATACGGTGTATACGAGCAACTTGTCCAGTTACGAATTGTTTGCATTAGACTTCTCACGATCGCGATGATGAGTCCGGAGTTTTTCCAAAGCCATCCGGGACAACAGGCGCAAACGAGGGCAAAGATCATCGCAGTTTTTTTCAAGACTTTGTACTCGCGTTCTAAAAAGGTTGTCGCAGCTGCGTCTGAGGGACTTAAAGCCGTCTTGTCTCAAAACCATAAGCTTCCCAAGGACTTGCTGCAAAACGGTCTTCGACCTATTCTCATGAATCTTTCTGATCACCGCCGGCTTACACTCGCTGGTCTTGATGGACTTGCGATTTTGCTTGAGCTTTTGACGAATTACTTTAAAGTCGAGATTGGTACCAAATTACTTGATCATCTAAAGGCTTGGGCAGAGCCTATGAATCTTTACCAGTCTTCAGGGAAGAATCTTATGAGTCAGCACAACATCAAGATCATTGCTGCTATTATGAACATTTATCATTTGCTACCGGCAGAGGCAAGTCGATTTATGGAAGGTCTTGTTACGACGGTGATTTATCTCGAAGAGCATCTTCGTAGATACCACGACAGTCCATTCAGACCTGCTCTTGTGAAGTTTACCGTGCGATATCCCAAAGAGACAATGGAATACTTTGCACCAAAGCTAGCTGACCGGCGCTTCGGTAAGATTTTTGTTCATATCGTGAATGACGAGAAGAGTACCGAACTCCGCGAGCTTCTCGTGGCGCGTTTACCTAGTTTGATTTCGCGCGCTCTCGATATTGCTAATCATGAGGACAAATGCGGCGCAGTCGTTAACATGATCTACGTCTTTGGCGCGGTTGCAAGACGCAAACAAGACTGGATTGCTACTCAGAAAGAGTCGTTGGTTCTCCTCCTTCAGAATGCTAGCTGGTTGCGAGTGTTTGCGCGGTCGCGGCCACTTGCGTCGCCTGTTCACTTGGGTGTTAAGCAGGCACTCGAAGAGTTGCTTGATATATGCATTCTTTACAGTCAGAGCAACGAGAATGATATGGATCTCACGTTCAAGGTTGTTGATGCGATTGCGACAAAGAGTATCGATGGCACGTTAGATGTTTATGATTTTATTTTCGATAATGTCGTGAAATCGCGTTCGAATGAGAGACGGCATGCGTATTTGTCAAAGTCGATTGAATACTTTACACAATCCGGAATTTCCACCGCGACGAGATGCTTTGTTTTCCAGTATATCATTAATTCGACTTTAATGATGGAGGTTCATCGGTCAGACAATCTTGGCCAGTTCCTCGAAAAATCCTGGATCGAAGCCGTGCATACCAAGGTCTGGAAACCGGCGCTCAGCGACTTGTCTGAAGATAGTCCTGAGTATCAGGATCAGTACCGGATTCAGCTTTTACAAATGTCTGCTATTCTTCTGCATCACGCGCCAAACTCAGTGGCTGACGTGCGGAAGGATATCATCAAAGTTGGATGGAACTATATCAAGCTTGAGGATGTGATCAGCAAACAGGCTGCCTCGGTTTTGATTGCGTACTTTATTGTCGCGTACGATACGCCACTCAAGATTGCGCTTCAGATTTACGTGCAACTATTAAAGGCACATCATAGTGACGCGCGTGTGCTAGTCAAGCAAGCACTTGATTTACTGGCATCAGTGCTTCCAAAGCGGTTCGGATCTGAAAGCCGTTTCCCACTATGGTCTAAGTACGCTAGGCGCGTGCTGGCTGAGGATGGACACAATGTCGCACAAGTCATCAATGTATATCAATTTATCATTCGGCATCCGGATCTTTTCTACGAATCGCGCGATCACTTCTTTGGCATGATTGTTAGCGCGATGCCAAAACTTGGATTTATGACGAATTCACCGTCAGAAAATCAGATCTTGTCGGTCGACTTAGCAGAGTTGATTTTGAAATGGGAGAAAACGAGAATTGGCAGGTTATCGTTGACGGACGAGGCTGGCGAGGCAGCGCCGGCTTTGGCAGTGGGTGGCACTAGTGCGAGCCCTCAACCTCTTTCTCCGGAATCTCGCAAGCGTCGCTTTGATGAGATGCAGCAAGGCTCACCCGCCGCCGCCGCCGCCGCCGCCGCGGGAACTTCCGGGTCGGCAGCGACGCCGACAACTGACGCATTGATGGCTCAGTCACCGTCTACCGCCGGCGGCGAGAGCAAGCCAGCAGAGATTCTTGTCCCGTTTTTAATGCGCGAGGCGACGATTACGTACTTAATTCGGTTTGCTTGTATTTCGCCCCAGAAAGCGACTGAGAACCCACTCGCGCGCAGGATAATTGACATTTTACATCAGTTTTTGGGTCCTGATCTTTGGTCTGAAGTCAATGTCAAGCTGACCTTCTTTGAGCGCAGTTTGGCGCAGAATACCTTGTCGAACACGACGTTGGTGTCATATATCAATGCTCTGCAGGTTATCAGGGTTACATTAGATCAAAAGGCAGATGAGTGGATTCTGGCGAATTTGGAACAGTTGGAGAAGCTACTCAACAAGTCTATTCATTCAGATATTGAAGAGGTACAAGAGTGTCTTCAGCCAGTTTTGGCTCGTGTCTTGCGAGCGATCAACTCGAATGCGAATGACGAGTCAGGACAGGAGCAGTCGTCTAGCTTTATTGCGCTTATCAGCAGTATAATTCAGGAGAACTTCACGAACGGACAGGCGCTTATATCGAGTGTCTTGCTCGCTTGCACTTTATGCGAGTACAGACCTACAGCAGTGGATCCTCTGTTGCCTGTTCTTATGAGAGCTTTTGGCAAGCTTTGCAAGGATCATGTTATGGCGAATGTGCCACTTCCGCCTGGCGCGCCACCAGTTGCCGGAGCAGCAGCGAATGCCGCAGGTGTGCATCCTTCAAACGGAGCAGCGGGAGTACAGGCGGCAGCAGGACAGCAGGTTGGTGCAGCACCTGGTGCCAATGGAGCAGCAGATGCTCAGGCTAATGCGACGGAATTGGAACCTAAGAAGATTGTGAGCATGCTTGAGAGGATATTACAGATTGGTGCGGATCGTATTTCGCATTTGGAGGATCAACGACGAGTGTTTCTTAGTGTTTTAGGACAGCTTGTCGATCGATCGAGTGACATTGGACTTTGTGTTAAGATTCTCGAGATTGTACGCAAATGGATTTTCAGCAACACAGAGCTTTATCCGTTGTTGAAGGAGAAAACTGGTATTTTGACAAAGATGATGGTGTTTGAGAATCGTGGAGATGCTTCTTTGACGGAGAAATTTTACCGTCTTGTCGTTGAGATTTACGAGACGCCGTCGCTTATTCGAACTGAGCTTGCGGTTCGTCTTGAGCATGCTTTCTTAGTTGGAACTCGGATCAGCAATGTGGACATTAGACAGCGGTTTATGAAGATTTTCGGTGATAGTTTAGATAAGTCGCTCTGGAAGCGATTTATGTATGTGGTGAAGGATCAGAATTGGGATAGTCTTAACGATACTTTGTGGGTTAATCAGGCGACTCAGCTTTTGTTTGGATCGATTCAGCCCGACGCGAAGATCTGCTTAGGAGAGAAGGACTTTTCCATGCCTTCTCTTCACTCTCTAACGAGCACGATCGACAGTTTGACTGAACATACTTTCACTGATCCTTTCAATCAGTATCTTGATCGTCTGCGCCATTTTGTGACTCGCAGTGCAAGTATTACGTGCAAGGAATTCTTCTTGCCTTTAATGGAACTTTTCTATTATGATCCCGAGGCAGTTCGCAGGGCCTGGATCGCGTTCTTCCCTATCGCGTGGTCTACGGTTGGCGCTCGAGATCGGCAGGATGTGTCGCGCAATTTTATTACGTTGTTGAGTAAGGACTTTCATACTCGGCAGATGGACAAGAATCCGAACACAATTCAGGTGCTTTTGGAGGGAATGACAAAGACTGAACCTCCGATTCAGCTTCCTCCTCACCTGATCAAGTATCTTGGAAAGACTTACAATGCATGGTATACTTCTATGCAGCTCCTTGAGGAAGCAGATCTTCATCCTCAGACTGACAGTCAATCTGTCAAGGACAGCAATTTGGACGCTTTGGTGGAGATGTATGCGGCCTTACAGGAAGATGATATGTTTTATGGACAATGGCGTCGACGATGCCAGTATGTGGAGACGAATACTGCTATTTCGTATGAGCAGTTGGGATTATGGAATCAAGCGCAACAGATGTATGAGACTGCGCAGATCAAGGCGCGCAGTGGAGCTTTACCGTACTCAGAGTCTGAATACATTCTTTGGGAGGATCATTGGATTTTATCGGCAGAGAAACTTCAGCAATGGGATATTTTATCTGAGCTCGCTAAGCATGAAGGATTCACTGATCTTTTGCTTGAGTGCGCTTGGCGTTTGGCTGATTGGACGGCGGAGAAGGAGCCTTTGGAGCAATCTATCAAGAGTATTATGGATGTACCTACACCTCGACGTTATATTTTCGAAGCATTCATGTACTTGCAAAAGTTTTCTCAAAAGACGGATGCGTCGACTTCCGAGCTTTCAAAGTGCTGCGACGAGGGTATTCAGCTCACACTTCGCAAATGGAGCTCTCTTCCAAAGGTTCTCACAAATGCTCATATTCCTCTACTTCAGGCGTTCCAGCAGTTTGTTGAACTTTTGGAGGCTTCTCAGCTTTACAAGAATCTTGCCACGACAGATGTTAACAATGTCGAGACAAAGGCTCAGGAGATGAAGGTTATTTTGCAAGCTTGGCGTGAACGTCTGCCAAATCCGTGGGATGATATTAATGTGTGGGGTGATCTTGTTGCTTGGAGACAGCATGTGTTTTCTGTCATCAACAAGTATTATATTCCTCTTGTTCCGCAGATTCAGCAGCAATATGGAAACAACTCTGCGACCAACTCGACTTCGTATCGCGGATATCACGAGATTGCTTGGATTATCAACCGTTTTGCTCATGTTGCGCGGAAACATGGAATGGCTGATGTTTGCATCGGTCAGCTCACTAAGATCTATTCTTTGCCAAATATTGAAATTCAAGAAGCTTTCTTGAAACTTCGTGAGCAAGCCAAGTGTCATTACCAGAATCCGAACGAGTTACGTACCGGTCTTGATGTGATCAGCAATACTAATCTGATCTACTTCACTTCTGAGCAGAAGGCTGAGTTTTTCACTCTCAAGGCTATGTTTTTTGCAAAGCTTGAAAGATGGGAGGATTCTAATCAGACTTTCTCGAATGCTGTTCAGATTGATTTTGGCTTGTCTCGTTCGTGGGCTGAGTGGGCTTATTTCCATGACTGCAGATTTAAAGCGACAAACAACATGAGCAACGCCGCTCACGCTATTAGTTGCTACATGCAGGCTGCTGCACTTTATCGCAATGGCAAGGTTCGCCGCTTCTTGGGTCGTATCTTGTGGCTTATTAGTCTTGACGATAGCTCGCAAGTTCTCTCGCAGGCATTTGATAACTTTACCGGTGATGTGCCGGTGTGGTATTGGATTACTTTTATTCCTCAGTTGTTGACTTCGCTCTCTCACAAAGAGGCTCGCTTGGTTCGTAAGATTCTGATCAGAATTGCGAAGAGCTATCCTCAGGTACGTTGTTTATGATTTAGTGTGCCATTCTATACTAACTGTAATTACAGGCTCTTCACTTTTCGTTACGAACCACAAAGGAAGACTACACCTTTCTGCAACGTCAAGCCATGCAAGCCTCGCAGCGTGAAGCTTCAAGACAGACAGCTTTGAGAAATGCCACACCTGGTGCGACTGCCATGCGAAACTCGCCATCTATTCAACAAGCCTCTATTCCAGGCTCGCCATTAGTTCAACATGCAACCGGAGATGCTTCGAGTGCCGCTGCTGCGAATAGTCCGCAGATTGCTCCTGTTACTCCAGCGAATGCTGCTCACTTTGCGAACCGTCCTGGTCAACAAGTGGGAACACCTGTTCTTCCCGCTGGTGTTCCTCCAGGCGGTGCTCCAGCTGCGGGATCGCCAGCTATGGCGGCCATGGCTCATCCAGCAGCACCGCTACAGCCGTGGGAGTATGTCGATGAGATCCTGGGAATTTTGAAAACTGCTTATCCGTTGCTGTCTCTTTCGATGGAGACTTTTGTGGATCAGATCTACCAGAGATTCAAGTGTACTGAAGATGAAGATGCCTACCGATTGGTTGTCGCTTTGCTAAGTGATGGTGTTCAGGTATTTTTATCACTTTGCCTGTTTGTAAGAATTTTTTTGCTAACTATCTATTATAGTACATGGGTCGTCTTCCTGCTCCTAGTGATGATAGTCGATTACCGCCTGCCGCCGAAGTTAACATTTCCAAGTTTGCTGATAGCATTCTACCGAAGTATTTGAAAGTGCGTAACACTTTTTGTAATTAGGATTGTGCATGCTAATCAATTTTATAGGCTGCGTTTGAAGCTGATTTTGTCCATGAAGTTCCGAATATCCAGACTTATTTGAAGAAGTTGCGTCTATGGAGAGACCGTTTTGAGGAGAAGCTCGATCGTCGCCAGATGACTGAAAGACAGAATCTGGAGGCATTGAGTGCTCACTTGAGCGAGTTCCATTACCAAAAGTTTGATGAGATTGATGTTCCGGGCCAATATTTGCTGGTAAGTAGAACATACAATTGATGTTTTGATAAAGTATATTTGCTGATGCGTAATTATTTTACTATAGCACAAAGATTCTAATGCTCATTTTGTTAAAATTGAGCGGTTCCTGTCCAGGGTTGACATTGTCAGAGTCCAGGGTTTGTGTTATCGTAGGATTACGATTCGTGGATCTGATACTCGAAATTATCCGTTTACTATTCAATATCCTGCTGCTAGACACTGCCGTCGTGAAGAGAGAATTTCGCAATTGTTGCGCATTCTTAACAGGTATGTACTGCCGATACTTGATCTGATGTATAGAATGCTAATGATTCTCTAGTAATCTTGTTCGTCGCAACGAAAGTCGTCGCCGAAATCTACAGTTCTATGTGGCGCCTGCGATTCCGCTTTCGCCTCATTTCCGACTTGTACAAGATAGTCCGGACTTTAGCTCTTTGCAGAGTATTTACGAAGACTATTGCCATCGTACAGGTCGTCAGAAAGATGAGCCGTTGATCTATACTATCCAGAAGCTTAGACAAGCTACTGAGGCTAGACAAGGAGTATGTTTGTGTTTGATGATTATTTGTTGAGCACGCTACTAATCTGTGTCCAAATCTAGCGTACTGCTGATATCTTGACTGATAAGATTGACATTTTGAGTCACATCCAGAATACGATGGTTCCTTCCACGATTGTTCGCGATGTAAGTTTTTCTAGTTTATTTGTAGAGACAAAGGTTGTTAACGATTGCTCTTAGCATTTCATGAAAACGTTTAGTTCGTTCAATGACTTTTGGTTATTCCGAAAGCAGTTCTCGTACTCTTATGCCGGAGTTGCTTTTATTTCGTACATGATGTGTCTGAATGGCCGACTTCCTCATAAGTTGTTGATTTCACATTCATCAGGCAATGCATGGGCGACTGAGACCTTGCCGTCACTGCCTTCGCATACTCAGACACCGGCGTTCTTTAACAGTGAACATGTTCCGTTTAGACTGACGCCTAATTTGCAACACTTGATGGGTCCTGCGGCAACCGAGGGACTGTTTTCGCCGTCTGTGATGGTATTTGCTAGATGCTTGACGATGCCTGAATTTGATTTGGAGCAATATTTGACGCTGTTTGTCCGCGATGAGATTATGTAAGTTTCTCTCTGATTTTATTGTTGAGGGTAGATACTAATGACTTATTGTTTTAGTTCGTGGTATGCGTTCCAACATCGACCTTGTGCACAAGACCAGCAACTTCAAGAGATTGTGAAGTTGAATGTCGAGATTATTTTGAAGAAGACAGCATCGTTGGCGCAGCCTGGTAAGGGTACTATTCCTGCTAACCAGACTGTGATTGATTTGGTTGCACAAGCTGTGAACCCGAAGCATCTTGCGATGATGGAGAATGCGTTTATGCCTTATTTGTAAGGGAGAGGCTTGTTTTTAGTTTGAAGAAGTTATGAATTTTTTTCTTGGGAAAAGTGTTAAGTGTAGTATTAGTGTAATATAATTTATGATGATTTATAATGATTAAGATAATTGATATAAGATAAAATGATTGTTTCCTAGTAATACAAGATAGTAATATACACCAACGCCATAGTTTTGCATTATTGTACAACTTTTGGTTTCTTCAGGGTGATTCCTAGAGAAGAAGGATTCAAGCCATTTTTCCGCTTTTTCAAAAGATCAAGAGGACTGCTTGATTTTGCGATTAGTAGATTAGGAGAAGATTTGGGTTCCTTTTTGATAGATGTAGAGGTGGCTTTTGGGATGAGATCATCTAAGGAGGAGGAAGAGGTAGGGCGTTTTCGAGCTTCTGCAAATGCTTTTCGAGCAGTTTCAGCATCTTCTTCGTCTTGCTTTTTTCTTGCTTCTAGGACGGACTCGTTTTCTTCTTGTTTTGAGATTTGCAGAAGTTTTTCTGGATTGACGTGTTCGGTTAAGGCATTGCGAGTGCGTAGTTCGTCGAGGGCGTCTGCGATTTCCATTTCACGTTTGGCATCGACTGATTTAGCTTCGAGTTCTTTCATTGCGTTTTCCTCTTCTTCGCGTTCAAGACGATCTAGTCGCTCTTCTTCTGTTTCGTCTTTGTTTTCGGGGTCTCTCCATGGTTCAAAGTTGCGGACGGCTCCGCGCTCAGAGACGTAGTCTGAGTTCTTTGGATCTGTCTTGAATGTGATTTCAGCAGAGCATCTAGTGCACCTGATGTGAAAACGCAGGATTGATATGCCCAAGTACTTTTCGCCTGTGCTTTCTTTTCGAGCGTTGAATTTTTTTCCTTTGTAGATGTACTCGCCACAGGAGTTGCATTTCATGGAGTACGGAGTCATGAGACGCACGGTTTGAAGCTTGACGACGGCATCTTTGCCTTTTGACGTTCGTTTCCGCCGTTCGAGCTTGGAAGGGTCGAAATTGGGGGGATAGTATTTGTTGAGGGTCTTTCGTTCAGACATGATATGTATATCTGATAATGAGATGAGAGTGAGAGAGTGTTGCGTTGGGAGTGTTTTTGATCAGCTTTGATTAACCCTTGCCCTATATAAATATATGTAGTAAGAATTATATTTAGAATGAATATTGTAGAATAGATTGATTAAAAGTAATAAATAGAGTGTAATTATTGAAATAATAATAATAATACAAAAATACTCAATAAACAATAAAAAAGTTGAAATGCATCAAAACACAACGCAACTCGCTCGGAAATGGTCGTCTTTCCAGCCAAAAACATATCCAAAAAAGGCCCTCTTCAAACGTCTTTTTTCACCCTGTTTCCGCTCACTTTAAAAGTTCACTCAGCTCAGCTCAGCTTCCGCAGTTGCCGCTGTTCGCGCACCTCCGACAGGCACTTTTAGTCCTAATGGAGATATGACGTCAACAACGGTCCGGAAATTGGGGTTCGTACCAGTCTGATTTCAGCGCACTGCGCTCTCGTTCCCCATTGTCTTCAGTTCTTCCTTAGCACGACACTGCCACCCAGAGCTCCAGGCTTTAATCCATTCTTGTTTGCGTTACTGCTGAGGGAGTCACGGTTTCAGCAGACGTGAGTGCCATGGAAATGTCGAGACCAGAAGGCGCAAAACCAAAGTGAGTTTGTTCCTGATTGCTGCGTTGTCTGTGATGATCCTCTCTCCTCTGTCCTGCAAGGTGTGCTTGTCTCTGCCTTCGGAGTAGTTCACCAGCACATTCAAATTGCTTTGATTCCTCGGAGACTCAGGCTGATTGGTACAGCTTGTGCTTTGCTTGGCTGTTTTGAATATGTTTTGTTTGGTGGGAAACTAACAAGCCTGTCTTCTCCAGTTTGCTCCGCACTAGAAGCTCAATCAGCGCCATGTCACGACGTGCAAGAGATTCTCTCAATATCAAAAAAGGTACGTCTATCACTAGGCATACATATGTTCTCTGATTATCTTTCTCTTGCTTTTGATCTGGGATATATGTTATCGCGCACACACGCTCGTGCAATCAGATTCACGCCCCACCCCACCTAATAATGATCGTCTTATCTAACGTCAAGATATAGCCGGATCCCTCGAAGACTCCATAAGAACATACAAGCTTTTGGAGGCGCTACGAACAAACGATCTCACGTTTATAAAAAAGCTCCTTGACTCGGATACAGACAACGGTCCCGCCGAACTTCTCACCCTCCTACACACCGCCGTCCAGGTCGCAAGCGTTCCTACCATCCAGTTCATCTTTGCCTCGAAGAATCCGCTTGTCGATGTCAACGCTACTGATGCAAATGGCAACACTCCTTTGCATCTTGCAGCTATGCTCGGCCGCGAGGATGTAGTTTCTCTGCTGATGTCTCGTCCTGATGTCAATGACACTATCGCCAACAACGACGGCAAGCAACCTGTCGAGATGTGTCGATACCCTGAGCTTTCCCAAGCAATGCAGGTATCTCGTGCGCAGTTTGTTGAAAAAGCAGCTTCTGAGATGAAAGCATGCTTCGAACGCGGCGATACCGTCTCCCTGGATAAGATCATGACAAGTCCTCGCGCCGCAGCTTTGTTAGACATTAACGGACAGGACCCTGATACTGGAAATACCGTGCTTCACGATTCAGTCCGAGCAAAGAACATCAAGATGGTACAGTTTATCCTAGATCACGGCGGTGATCCGTTCCGTCGCGATCGGAAAGGCAAGCTACCCGTGGATATAGCAAAGGATGATACAATCAAGAAGATGCTCAAATCTGCGTCCAAGAACCAGACTATCGTCACTGGCCAGTCTGCGAATGAGGCTCCGCGTATGAAAGGATATCTCAAGAAATGGACAAATTATACAAGTGGATACAAGCTGCGCTTCTTTGTATTGGAGAATGGCGTGCTCTCGTACTACAAGAACCAAGACGACACAGGTACCGCCTGCCGCGGCTCTATCAACATGCGCATTGCGACCCTACGACTCGACTCATCAGAAAAGCAGCGGTTTGAAATTATCGGCAAGGGATCAGTACGTTATCATCTGCGCGCTAACCACTCCACGGAGGCGAACAGATGGGTATGGGCTCTTTCGCAGGCAATCCAGCATGCCAAAGACCAGGCAAGAATGCAAGATTCGCTTGGAATCAAGAAGCGTATCACGGGTGACTCTCAGTCGCTCGAGTCAGCTTCGACCGACAGATTCGTGGCTTCGCTGAATGTGCCAAAAAATGCGGTTCCGGTCAACGGATCTGAACGTAGCATGCCTATTAACGCCGGAAGTGCTGCAAACAGTGTTCAAAACAGCAGTTTCGAGATGGAGGATGACGCCGACGAGCAAGAAGACTTTGACGACGATGAGTCCGAGAATGCGATACAAGAAGAGCCACATAAGGGACAAGTAGAAGTTGTTGCGCACTCGATTGAAATGGAGATTAAAGTATTGCAGGATATTACTGCCTCTGTTGTTGAAGAGCGCGAGGCTATTGTGCGGGAGCATCCTAAAGTTGAAGCTGCTTTTGAGTGCTACGAGTTGTCGCTGAAGAGTCTAAAAAATCTCATGGAGGAGCTTCTACGCAAGACTGGGGAACGCGAGGCGTACTTTAAGCAATCAGCTGAGCGTGAGGCAGAGCTTCGACGAATTTGGGAAGACAACATGCGGCAGCTTGCTGAAGAGAACTCTCAGATTGAGGGACATTTGCATAATGTTGTGGAAGAGCGCAAGGCTGCGCGGAAGGCGCTGCGCGAGGTTCTTGGATCGAATGAGCCGTTACAGGCTGTTGATCCGACGTCGCCTGTCTCAGCAGCAGTGCTGACGGCTGTGATGAACGAGGATGAGGATGATGAGTTTTTTGATGCAATTGATAACGAGGAGAGTTCTGAGAAGGAGCGACCTGAGCTGGCGTCTGCGGTCACCGCTGGTACTGTTGCTAAGCTTGCTGAAGCTGAGAAGCAGGGCTACACGGATGCTCAGCTTAAGAAACAGCAGGAGATCTTGACCATGGGATCGTTCCATGGATATGAAGAGCCGCCACGGACGCGTCTGAGATTGGACGAGGACGACAGACCGAAGATTAGTCTTTGGGGAATTCTGAAGAGTATGATTGGAAAGGATATGACCAAGATGACTTTGCCTGTGTCTTTTAATGAGTGTACTAGTTTATTGCAGCGTGTTGCTGAAGATATGGAGTACACTGATCTCTTGGATCAGGCTGCGCTTTGCGATGACTCTGCGCTGCGGATGGTGTACGTCGCTGCATTTGCTGCGTCAGAGTATTCGTCCACTATCAATCGAATTGCCAAGCCGTTTAATCCTCTGCTAGGAGAAACTTATGAATATTGTCGTCCGGACAAGGGATATCGGTTTATGGTTGAGCAGGTTTCACATCATCCGCCAGTCGGAGCTGCTTTGGCGGAGTCAGCGCGATGGGATTACTATGGAGAGAGTGCGGTGAAGTCCAAGTTCAATGGCCGGTCGTTTGATATTAATCCACTTGGAACGTGGTATCTTCATATTCGTCCGGTTACGGGTGGCGAGGAAATTATTACGTGGAAGAAAGTGACTTCGTCTGTGGTTGGAATTATAACTGGGTCGCCTGTGGTCGACAATTACGGAGATATGATTATCACAAATCATACGACGGGAGATGTTTGTAAGTTGAAATTCAAACAGAGAGGATGGTACGGTTCCGGAGCGTACGAGGTTTATGGAACCGTGACTGATAGCTCTGGACGACCTCGGTGGTCGGTTGGTGGACGATGGAATGATAAGATTTATGGACGGAAGTATCAAAGTGATACCGAGTCTGTTCTCGTACAGCTCAGTAAAGAGACTGATGGTTCTGCTGCTGATGGAACTTTGAAGCGGTCAAACACGGCAGCATCGTCGTCGAAGAAGCAAAGCGCGATTTCGTCTGCGGTGACAAAGACGCTCGCTGGTCCGAATCCGCCATTTTTAGTATGGCAAAACCATCCGCGACCGTCTGCACCGTTTAATTTGACGCCGTTTGCGATTACGCTTAACGCGATTCCGGAGTCGCTTCGACCGTGGGTCGCGCCAACCGATACACGTTTACGACCTGACCAGCGCGCTATGGAAGATGGAACCTACGATTTCGCCGCGACCGAGAAAAATAGACTTGAAGAAAAACAGCGGGCGCGTCGAAAACAGAGAGAACTAGAAGGTTCTGTGCATAAACCCCGATGGTTTTCAAAGGCACGACATCCTATTACTGGGGATGAGTATTGGAAGTTCAATGGAGAGTATTGGAGGACGAGAGAGGAGATGGGACGGAAATCAATTGATTTGAACGTGACTAAGAAATTGGCCTGGCCTGAGGTTGAGGATATTTTCTAATTACTATATTTTCCATCATCACACGATTGAAAGTGTGTTGTTCATGACTACTCTTGTATTGTTCTATTGTAATGACGTGCTTGTATGAAATGAATTATTTGGGTTCATTGTGTGTAGAATGCTCTTTGTACAACAAGACAAAGCAAAGTTTTTTTTAGACAACTATTAGCTAATGCTAAATTTCGTTCTTCGTCTAATTTGCAATTCTGTCTGGTATAGAATAAGTAATTGCTACTCTACGGAATGTACAGACTAGTAATTCGAGATATAACAAAATGCGCGATGTATTGTTTCACAGACTATACAACTTCGAGATATATAAAAAGATAAGACTAAAGAAAACTCTGAATATAAGAAGTTTAGAGAACAAAAAGATGAAAAAAAAAGGGACAAGTAGAGGTATAGATTACTTGCTGAATCCCGGGAGGAATTTCCACGAACTTTGCATCGTAGGCTTCTCAAGGCCGCCAGTGAGAGAAGGCTTTCCAAAGTTTTCGTCAATGTCGAGTAAGATCTTAAGGGCGTTGCGACTCCGCAAGAAGTCCACATTGCGAGAGCTAGGGTCGATAATGCGTTGTTCGCCGGTAGGCACGGAGTAACCTGCTTCGGAGTGGGTGGATGAGTGGTATGGGAGGATGTTTTGGAGGAGTTCGTACATGGCCAGCGTGCAACCGAACTGCGGGGACGAGCGGAAAATGCGGGCGGGCCCGCCTTTGAAGAATGCTTTGAAGCCTTCTTCGCGCATGATTGTGGAGGCGCAGTGCGCGATGTTGCGGTAGTGCGTTTGGCCGACGCGCGCTTCGGCTTGGAGACGAGTCTTGATGACATCGCATGGAGTGGTGAAGTATGCGGCGGGCATGCCTGCTGCTGCGCCTGCGAGAAGAAGTTGACCAACGCCAAGAGTCTTGTCGGGACCTTCGCCAAAGTAGTCCTTCTTGATGTGGTTGTAGGTGGGGAAATAGATGGCGGAGAATGGCACGTCACGCGAGAGACAGGCCGTGGCTCCCTTGTAAAGACCGATCAAACCGAGGTTACGCACGATCCAGACCGCAGAACGCTTCGGCGTGCCCTCAATTGACTTGCTGACCTCTCCCTGGATCTGCAGTCTGATCTTGACAATCTCAAGAGGGTTGGTGAAGACAACCTGGCACGCACCGGCCGAGGCACCAGACAAAATCTCGCCCATGAGAGTGATCTTGCCGTTCTCGTCAGTGAACTTTCCGCGCGCAAAGTCGTTGACGGTCAACTTGATTGCCTTCTCGGGCGCAACTCCGATGAGCTGAGGACCGAGACCGGAGTAGAGACCCTTGAATCCCTCGCGCTGAACGACTTTTCGGAAACAGTCGATGGAGTTTTTGTACATGACTTGCCCGGGGATGTTTGATGACGAGCGCTGGTTCTGCATACGGGTCTTGACAAGGTCAATGGGGTAGACAATGGTTGCGCCAAAGGCACCGGCGACGGAGCCGAGAAGGAAGTGGTAGGCAGACTCAAAGACCTGGGACAAGAACTCAGTCGGCTCGCGAAGGGCGTTTTTGGCGGCCTCGACTTTCTCGGTCATGGCCTGGGTGTAGAGGATTTCAGGGTCTTGCCATGAAGGGTCGAGCACGCGGCGGAAGTCGTCGCGGGAGAGACGGCCGGAGGAGTTGTCGAGAGAGGCAAAGTGGAAGAGGATGTCGATTTCCATGGGAGTGAAGAGCGAGAAGAGGGTTTTGCGGGCGGCCTCGTTGACAAAGTCGGATTTTGTGATTTTGTGGTCGGGGGTTTTGTCACATGCGCTGTCGACGATGATGTCGACCATGTCTGACTCGCGGATGACGTTCTGAAAAGCGCGGACGTTCGCGTAGGAGATTTTTGAGGACGAGGAGATGTTGCAGAGGGTGTGCAGGGAGCCAAGGAGGCGGTCCGAGAGCTTGTGCTTTGAGGTCTGCTCAATGATGCTTTGGAACTGCTCTGGCTCAATGTAGCCGGAGTCAGATTTGTCAAAGTAGTGAAAGGCCTGGATGAGAGTATAAGAGTTAATTTCGGGCGATTGAAGCGGGAAGAAGAAGGAAGTACCTGTCTGACACGCTCGCCCTGGAGGCCGCGAAGCATCTGCGCGAACTGGTCATAGGTCATTGCGTGACGCTTACGCTTGTTTCCGCAATAGAGAGTAGCCCAGTCCGCGTTCCAATCAAAAGGAAAGGAGTCTGCGGACTTGTTTTTGTTGTAGTAGTCGATGAACTCGTCGTAGTCAACGACACCGTTGCCGTCGGTGTCGAAGAGACGGAAGGCGATTTGATACTCAGCGTCGGGCTTCTGGAGGAGGTTTTCGAAATAGATCCAGTCCGGAAGGGAAACGAGGCCCTTTTTGGAGCGGTCCGCAGCAGAGAAGAGGACGGCGTAGGACTCACGAGCGATTTTGTGGTAGTCCTCCTTAGGCGGGGCAATGGCCGCGACGAAGTCGTCGACAGTCATGTGAGGTTGCCCGTCGAGGAGGCCAGACGCGTGCTGGCGGAAGATGGCCGTTGCGCGGGAGGAGGGCTGCGAAGGGCCTGACATGGTGAAGATGGGGAAGAGGAGGAGGAGAGGAAGAGAAAGGCGAAGGGTGAGTGGTGAAGAGAAGAGAAGACGATGAGGAAGACGAGTCAAGCACGGGCAGTCGGAGATGTTTAAGCGCAGGGAAAAAAAAGGCTGTGGGGGAATTCTGAGCTGGAGCGGCGCACAGCGGGGTAGAATTGTCCGTTTTCGTGTGTTTTGGCTGGTTGGAGTTAGAGAGTGATAAAGTGGAATAATAATGTATAATTATGTGTTATAGTTGTTTATAATACAACAATAAACTATTAAAAGTTGACTATTATATGACAATTCCAATCATAGCAACGTAATAGAATTGGGAATGTTACGTAAGATCGGGTGGGCTCGGAGCAAATGAAAGCACGCTCAAGCGCCAGAAAGGGCGATATAGCCGTGTTTAGTCATCATTGCCAGATAGGGAAGCCAATCACGGGCTCGGATTAATTATATTAGTAATGTGTTATTAATATATTGTATCTCCTACTTGATGTACTCTTCGTCAAACAATAAGTTGTGGCACTTTCCAACAACATCACCCATTGCACCGCCTTCTTCGCGCCGGCGCACACGGTCTGGAGAAGTTGCAGTCACGATAATTGCTTTCTTATCATCATCATCATCATCATCCTTATCCTCGCTCTTATCAGCATCAGCATCAGCAGACTGCCTCCTATTCCACAAGCAATATTCCCCCATTATTCTTACCATCTCATCTCCTCCGCCTCTACCCACAACCGCACCCGGTGAGCAACTCAACCCAGTATCCATCATCGCATCGTCAAGCAACACCGCGTCCCAGTTCGTCGTTTGCGACCTCCGTCGTTTTGCTCCATACATACTTCGTTTCTGCATGTCTCCTAACTCCCCGATAATGTGCTTCGTAAAGATTCTACCTTTATCTCCAATATATTCACTCCCTCTTCCGTCTTTCATTAACCCACTCCAATCATTCTTATATCTGTTCTCCTTAATGCTATTCTTATTGCTATTCTTATCGCTCTCTAGCATCCTCTCCGCTTGTGTCTGAGGCGACTGTGGACTAATCGTCACATTATTACTCTGTATTGGTAGTATCGAGCACAAAAATCTATTTGGCTGCCAGCTAATCTTTGTCTCGTCCGAGCTTTCGATTCTTGTTCTGTTGTGCTTCGTCGATGTCTTTAGTATTCTTGACTGCAATACCATCTCTTGTATAGTATTTTTTATGACTCCAGGTAGTGATAACTGACAATAATTGACTGCAATTGATGGTGCTGTGTCCTGATATTCATTGGTGTTGCGCTGACTAGTGACTGATCCAGATTATACACCGCGGTAAAGTTAGACCAGATCTGTATTTAGATCTCTAAAACGCACAAGCAGATGCTATATAGATCGGTCTAGATTATAGTACGGACTATCGGCTATCAACACCACCTTAAGCCAATCCATATTCATGTCGACGGTCTTGTTTGCGGCGTAGTGCTTTGCAGATTCCTATTTAGGCTATTCAACAACAAGCAGAACCGTCCCCAGCTTTGAACTCAAATCACTTTCCTACTTTCTTGCTCAGTCGTCTTCCGTTTCGACGGTCTTTTCCTGAGTTTATCCGGTCCGCCGGTGCGAACTCGTCTGCTCCGCTTGACCGGTGCGTCCTTCTGAGCAGATATCACGGACTATTTGTTTATATCTATAGTTGGTTTTGGTATTCAGCTGTATTTGTTTACTATTTATTGTAAATACAATCCACTCTTATTCACTGCTGAAAGAACTGCTCATCAATAGAATGTCGCTTCAAAGTCCTTATCGGCGATACCAGCGATAACCAAATCTCCCCGTCTTTCTTCACAGCGCACTCTTTACAAATACCATTTATTACTGCAATCTGATCATCTTTTATGGAATATTTTCAATTACAACAGTACTTCTTCTCTATTTTACTCTTCAATAACGTCGTGCCTTGTTTACCTCCATGTGCCAAGTTTAGAGTTCTGCACTATTGAACGTAAATCCCACCCGTTGCCTGGCCAACCATCATTGATGTTCTATTGTGTGTTTGTGATAGATTCAAGAGAGAAGAATAAACTGCGAAGTTGTATGAAATAGTGATTGTTTTGGATATTCGATTGTAATATCTAAAACTACACATCTGAATTAGCTGGCATTGTCCTTCCCATTTAATCAATAACTATTCACAGTCTATTCTCTCTCTACAAGCAATATTCATCTTTTTCTTATTACCACATCTCTTCTCACCATCTCTTCTCACTATAACTCGTCGATAATCCCCCTATAAGTTAGCTATTTCTACTGTCCACATCATAGATCTTACATTGAACAAGCATCCTAACCCTATGAGCTACTACAAACCCCTCAATGGTATCTCGAATTACTGCATTTTATTCCTCCACTGCATCTGATCCAACTGAACCGCGTCGTCAATACTCTTTCCACGCCTGGATCGTCTTATATAACCTGCTATCAGAAATCCAGTAGGTTAATGGCACAGTCATGGTGGTATCATCTGCTGAATACGCGTTGGTAGAGCAGGTATTGCGGACTCTCGTGTTTTGATCTATACGTGCTAACTTTCAATATCATAGAAAATCAAGCAATTGTATCTTCCAGGATCCCCAGAGACTATAATCCAGTACGTATTATTACTCAATGAGTTATTGCAATTCTAACTGATGAACAGACTTCAGAGAGAGCTCCAGGCACTACAGAAATCACAGGATGCATGGGAACTCGCAAATCTGATGCTCTCGAGCGAAGACGCCAATGTTCGCTTCTTTGGTGCTCTTACATACACCGTTAAGCTCAACACTGACTGGTTAGTACTAAAATATATCTATCTGAGCAGATCTAACTTGTCAAGGAAATCAATACCAAAATACTCCGTGAATGAATTACTCGTTCAGTTGCTCAATTGGTTTCTAGTACACCGACGCGGTCCGCGATTCATCACTCAGAAACTTATTAGCACGCTTTTCCTCGTCTTGATCAAATTTCCTAACGATGCACGGGAGACCTGGCCATATCCTGTACACGACATTGTATACTCCCTTTCGACAGGCACAGCAACAGTGACATCTGGCGTGATTGGTGATCTCAAAATTAGCAGCGAACAGGAGTTTTCGGTTTTGGTTACTGGGCTAGAGATTCAGGACCTGGATCTCGTGCTTTTATTTTGTTCTATTTTTGCCGAAGAGATCCAGCAAGCTGATGTGCCCCGACAAGACAGGTATGTCAAGTTTACGTTTATAAGTGTACAGGCTAACTGAATAGGCCATCGCTATATCGTCTCCTCGGCGACAGTACACAGCATGCTTTAGCCACCATGACGACACTTCTTTGTTTACGTCCATCAGATATCTTGTCTGATCTATATCCAGTCCTCACCACTGCAATCAAATGCTATCGTTCTTGGGCAATGGCACTTGCCACAAACAATGGAATTGCTTCTGACGTCCGTCAATTATCATCACTATTCACATGTATAATCGCGTTTCTTCAAATTGAAGCAGATGAAAATGTGTTCAGTACAGTCACAGAAGTTATGGTAGATTTTATGGAATGGTCTGATAAACTCGTCACCAACGAATCAGTAAATACGCTGCTCAATGTGTTTTCTGGACCATGGTCGAGAGCTAAAATCCAGGAAATAGTCGAGGATCCGGATCTTGTTGAAGAAGGTATTCATAGATCTTTTCTTACTGCGTTTATCTCCTTTGGCGAATTAACTGCGAAAGACATCTCTGGTCACTTATCAATGACCGAGTCGCAGAGTATAGTCGAGCTCACTCTCTCGCTACTTCGAGTTAGAGGATACCCGATTGAAGACGAGACAGTAAGCAAGCGCACCCTCGAATTCTGGGATTTATTTGTTGAAAGCGTACTCTACGACGACGACGGTGTGCTACAGGAACGCACACCTTCAGACACTCTCACCGCCAAGAGCGAAAGAGTACGAGCAATAATGATGAGTGTTATTGAGCTGTTTTGGCAGAAATTGCGGATCCCATCGACTCAGGAACTTGTGCGGTGGTCACAGGACTCGCGAGATCAGTTTTTCGTGTTTAGAAAAGACGTTGGTGATTTGATTGAAAGCTCTTATCAGCTTGTTCAGCCAAAGTTATATTTGATCTTGGTGGATTTTATCGTTCAAGCTACTGCGTCTGGGATTGTCGATGATGTTGATTGGGCGGGTGTTGAAGCTTCGTTGTTTGTGCTCAATGCAATCTCACAATCGCTTACGTCCTCTCCGGTGGAGTATGAGACTCTTAAAGTCTTGCTTGATTCGAATCTTTTCAAATTACTACCAGCGTCATCCGCTCTTCGTGCAAAGCAGACTTCAATTAAATTTATCGCGTCGGTTATTCCGTACTTTCAATCTGACACAGGAAAGGAATACATCCCCGTCATAGTTCCGTACTTGTTTCAATGTTTGGCTGCTCCGTCGCTCTCACTCCACGCTTCTCGGTCAATTTTCCAGTTATGCTCAGATTGCGCACAAGTTCTTTCTCCTAATATCCAAGATTTTCTAAATATCTATCGAGACATGATCATTAACGGTCGTGAGATTGATGTATTAGCAAAAGAACGGATTGCAGGTGCTATTACGGAAGTTATCCAGCAAAGCGAGATTGGTGGGATTGAGCAACGGGCGTCGTATATTGCTGATTTAATTTCTACTTTGAAGATATATGCCGAACAAGCTGTAGCTGCGAACAGTCAGCAGAACGTAATACCCGAGGACGTGGTGGCGATTTCAGCAAAGGATATTGCTGCGTCGGCGTTAAAGTCGTTAGCGATGGTAGGAAAAGCTAGTCGTGAGGCGGAAGACGTCGAGACTGGTGAGCAATCGACCGGAAAACTCGAGCAGTTATCTCGATTTTGGGATGCTCCTGGAGCACAAGGTCGGCTGGTCAAAGACGAAATTTTGAATATCGTTGTAGCGTTAAGTCAGAGTATATCTGAGTTTGCGGGGGATCTTTCGATTCGTCAGAATGCATGTGCTGTCTTGCGGTGCGGATTTTCTGAACGGACGGCGGGTGCGTTTACCTGGGATCCTGATGTGGTGGTTGGGTATATACGCGAAGAGGTCATGCGGGTTGGGAACTTGGCCACTCTACAGCCTGTGTTTGCGTTAGCTGGTAGTTTCCTAGCTGCATACTCTGATAAGAGTTCCCCGGACGCGAGCACGGCTTGCTCTGAACTGTTGAATATACTATACTCTGGCGCCGTCGTGCCAAATCTTTCCGAAACCGGAGCGCACGACCCCGACGTCAGCCAAGGTATGCTCGAAGTTTTACAACGCTATCTCGGTCGCTACACGCCCATTTTATTTTCCAGCTACTGTTTTGACCCGCTTGTGGGACAATTCGCGGTTGAGATGTTATCGGCACGCGAGCCTCTTATCGTTAAAGCTGCTGTGAAATTCTGGACTGCATTGGCAAACGCGCGTACCGAAAGTAGCGGTGACGATGATGAAGTTTCGAATGCGGTGTATGGGGTAGTACAAGCTACTGGGTTTGTAGTTATTGAGAAAGTAGCGTGGGCAATTACAGGGAATGCACCGAGGAGTTTGTTGACCGATTACGCGCAACTCGTGAAAGCGTATTTCAGACTCTACACCGGCTTAACACAACGATGGATGAAAACCGCATTACATCTTGACTCTGAGCAATCTACTGCGTCAAAACCGTTATCGCCGGAGAAAATTACAGCACGACGCATGTTTATTGAGAAAATCACTAGATTAAGAGGACGGCCACCTACCGAGACTATCGTCAAAGATTTTTGGCTGGTTGAGCGTGGTCAGGAAGTTGACTTTGTATAGGTGTTTTTGTATATATATATAGCCATTTATTGTATCTAAGCATAGAGTGCTTGTATTATAATGAATATAGATCAAAATGCTGATAACCTGAACTGTGCTGTGCGGCTCATTTGTGCCCAGGCCGGATTGATCGGACTCGAGGACGTAGATTGTTCCATCTTTCCCAGCTATTTTCGCGACGGATAGCATTTACTGAATTGTGTTTGTTGACAGTTTTGTGGAGAAAATATGCGGTTTAGAAATGTGGATGGAGGTGGAACCTCACGTTTTCGAATTTTCGGGAGAAGTTCGCGATCCACGAAATCGTCTGTCAGTTCAACGAGCTACGACTCCTCCGCGGTGTCTCACAAGAAAAGTGACGGCACCAATTCTTTTTCCGCTTCTGTCTTTTACGATGAATTCCAAGGACCGCAGTATAAACCTCTTGGGGTGTCGTATAACGTGATGCCGGTAGCGCCAAATCCATCGTTACTAGATCTTGCACTGTCACAGACGGACGATGATGGTTCAGTGTCTATATCTTCAAGTACTGATACAGGTGATAAGTGGTCGATGGAGCAGTGGACTCCTTCTACATCGCCTGAACGATTTAATCTCGACACTGTTGGTGCGAAAGTGATAGGGATGTCGGCTGTGGGAGATAGAAGGATGTATGGTGGTAGTGCTGCTGCAAATGTCAGTTTTGAATCAGTTGATTATTTAAGACCGAGTCAGAAATCGCCAGTCGAGTCTCCTATAACTGTCAAAGGCTTTGATATTTCTACAAAGACTGAAAATGCAGCTAGACTGTCTCCAATTGACAACGAGTTTGATGTCTATTCTGAAAGTACCACGTCGGATAGCAGAGGCTACGAAGCCGACGACGAGTTCGAGCAAGAAGATGATATATATTCTCCTTATTCTCCTAATTTTGCGTTAACATTAGGAGTTTCTGGTGCACTTGATAAGAATTCTACGGTCCAAAGCTATCGACAACGACTCTATAATCTTCTCGGCGACTCATCTGACGACGAAGACGACGGAAACGTTTACGCTAAAGATACATATAAACCGACGAATGGATCGCCAACACTCAAAGCGCCTTGTCGATCTACTACTCCCTGGTTCCAGACAAAGGAAGCGTCGCAAGTCGCGGTTGATAATAAGCGCAAGATCACAAGCTTAGAGATGAGACAGAACTCTGTATATCAAAGTACCAAATCCTCATGCGCCGACGAGAACTGCTCTGACGAGAACATGGCAAACAAGGAAAATTATACCCCTTCAATAGAGCTACAAGATCTCTTTGAAAAAGTGCTCAAGAATCTAGATACAAAGCACCACGTTACGCAACTCACTTCCGCTGTATCAGATACATCTGATAAATGTTACGACGCTATCAAACTTCCTTCCTCAGCTTCCTCTCTTTCGTCTGAGTATTATCATTCTGATCGTCCGATATTGGTGACAGAACGCGATCGCTCTGAGTTTTCGCAGATCCACTCTTCTGGGCATTCTTTTTCAAGACGTAAGAATGGTCTCGACTTGTTCTTCAGCAAATTATTCTCTTCTGCTACATAGAACCCCCCTTCCCAACCAAGGGTGCTACCAGGTTTCTTCAGTAGTCGCATGTATATGATTATTACTGTGATTAATTCTATTTTATTCGTTGACAAAAAAATTCCAAATCCAAATTTTCATGAATGCTTTCAAATTTTTTTTCGGTGCATACGTCTTAGAGCTTACTACCGCCAACAAATGTAAATGCTATACTTCCAAACGTACTCTTTAATGACTACCGCCAACATGCTCTTCCTCGATATAATATAACATGTAAATGTTTGATGACAAACACGTCACCATGATGAAAACACCCCAGGAAGCTAGCAATAAACTTCCGTATTTGATGTAATACCCTTCACCGTCCGCACCTCTAAGCATTTCGCGCGCCTCGTCAGGATGATCGGGACGGGGCGAGACTTGAGGTCGGCCGAGATGAATTGCGGGTTGGATCCCGTCGGTGGAGTCGAGGAGTTGTTCGTCGTCGTCGACGACTTCGGGGATGGGTAAGTGGTACGGCGAGCCGAGAAGTTTGTATCCAAAGAGACCCGGGAGGATGAACGAGATTGAAGTTGATCCGGTAGCTCCTACGAACGCCAATACAGTTTCGAGAGAAGTGACGGTCATTGCGATGAGGTAGGAGAAAATCATGATTATTGCTGTGGTGATAATGAATCGTCTGGTTGGAATGATTTTGTTGCTTGTACGGCTTGACAAAGGCGATGGCGCCGGTGTGCCGGTCAAGGAAGGGAGGATAAAATGCGTGAAAATGTGGTCAACTGAAGCACGGCATGGATGGCACTGCAATGGGTACGAAAACAAGACCAAGATAACGATTGCAAGACGACCAACCGCCGAAGCAAATGAACTGGAATACATGCTACTAATGTTTCCACCAACGGTATCACCGAATGATAAGTATCCTGTGAAACCGACGAGAGAGTAGAGAACGACTGCTGAACCAATTGAGCTAAGAATAATCATGAGAGCAGACTCTTGTCTGTTATCGCGGAGCTCGTTGACGACCGAAAACATGTTCTGGTGACAAGTAAAGCCGAAGACAACGACGGGTAGCGATGAGAGCACGGACGTTAAAGATTTCGGGCCTAATGAGATTTCACCTCTATGCTCGAGAGTGTCGCCAAGGAGCCAGTGGCCAATGACTAAAAGAGTGAGATATCCAATCGCGACCAATGCAATGAGCGATGTATACTTGAGCGAATCAAGTCTTCTCATGAAGCACAGAGGAATAAGAAGGAGCATGAACAAAGTGACCCAAAATTGTCTTGAATCAGCAGTATTTAGTGGGATATCAACCCTATCTGAGTAGAAAAAATCGACAATAACCTGGGGCATCAAATCGCCAATGATAATCAAATACGAGACGCCAACTCCAAAACACTTGATAGCAATAGCTGCGTCAAAAAGCACAGCCAGTTGCGGGTACGTTTGCTGAGCAAGAGCAAAAAACGATGCAGTGCCACGGTTAAGATATCTCGAGCAGCGGTATTGCAGGAAGAGGCCGGCGCCTGAGGTGAACCCGGAGACGAGGATGACGATGAATCCTAGTATGATTCCGTCGCTGCTGAGTGCGTGTGGCATAGCCAAAATTCCGGCTCCTTTGATACCAGTCAGTAAACAATAGCTGTCATAAAAGAAATAAAGCTCATACCGAGAATAGTATTAGACAAGTTTGTTATACTAGAAACCACACCAGCAGCGCCAACATATGACTTGTCTGCGTCGTTATCATCTTCTTCATGTAAATCAGAACTCTCTCTGAGAAACTGAGGATTGAAGTCCGTATCTTCGTCTTCTTCAATGTACTCTACAATAGCTACCGGTGATGCATGGCGACGAGTCTGGGGTTCTGGTGCCATTGCTGTGATGTAGTTGTGAATGTTGTTCTGTTGACTATAGGGAGTTGCTGTCGAGTGGCAAGAACACCAATTGTTCCAAACAAAGCTGAGAACAAGACCGACCTTTGCTGCTAACAAAACCAGTCAATATCCACGCTCCAAAGCAGCTTTTCTGATCCTTTTTTTCTCTTAACAAAAAAAAAACAACCAGGAAGTAGACAGAAATCCAGAGGATTCGCAATTTGATTCCCGCGATGAGCAAGCGCTGTGCGGCGGTGCGCGCTAATCCCAAACAAGTTGGTTCTCAGTGATTACAGTGAATGTTTATTAGAGTTCGTAAAATTGCAGCAATAAACTTTAAATAATTGCACCTTTGAACTCTATTACACACGTACTCTACACCAGCTTATCGCACGCAAACTTTGCCTCGTTACGGCTAAGCCCTCAACGCCCTTCGTTCCCGGGCACTGTCCTGGCCTCGCTTCCCATCTCGTCTCTTCCCAGCAACAGCCAGCCTTTTCTTCTGCGTCTTTGTTTGTATTGATTGCACGCGACTGTCGTTATCGGACATTGCTGCAATGTCTTCTGCGTAGCTCTGACTGTCCCGAACAGTGCTTGTCTTTTCTCTTTGTCTTTCTTCATCCCTTTTAGGCATTATCATCCCTCGATAAAGAAGCAGCTTCACATTAGAGATGGTCGAAGTCGCGGGTGGTCGTCCAACTGAGCCTCCAGCTGCCAGCAACCCGCGCAATCCCTCGCGATATCTCTCCATTGCCTCTCCCAGCTTCTTTGCCTACGACACTCCGCTCTCTTCGCCTCCTATCGCAACAATATCAACCTCAGGTACCTTGCTCCCGTCAGCGGCAGTCAACGAGAAGCCTGCCAGGAAGTATTCTCGCCCGTCTAGTCTGCGCAGCGTTAGATCCTCAACGCAAATCACCTCTGTCGTCGCCACCGGCAGTACTACTTCTTCTCCTTCGACTCCTTACTTCCCGGCTTCGTCGACTCAATCAGATACAGCCTCTGCTCCTGTACCGATCCCACGTTCCAGCACCAAATCTCTTCGAACTACCACCGCAACAAACTACCGAACGATAACTCCAGCTGACCTGCCAACTGTTGCCGCATCCACATGGTCTCTTCGCAACAGCGAACGTTACGGTTCTCTAGAGCCTACAGCTACCGACGGAGAGCGTAAACAACGAAGTGTTATCATCAATGTCTACGACATGCTGCAGGACAGCAGAATGGCCCCTGCACTTTGGGCGTTGGGCGTTGGTGTTTACCATTCCGGAGTGGAAATTGATGGACGAGAATACGCTTATGGAGGTTAGCACTCCTTTTTATGCTGAATTGAGATGAATATCGTGTTCAGAGAGCTGAGTTTTTACTAAATATAGGTCACGAAGAGCCTGGCATCTCTGGCGTCTACTACTCAAAACCGCAAACACCTCTCCCTGGAAACATTGTCTGTAGAACCACAATCGTTCACGGCTATACAGCATACTCTCCCGGTGAGGTTCACTCAATCGTCAATGACTTGAGTCTGGAATTCATGGGAACGAGCTACAATCTTCTATACAAAAACTGCAACCACTTCACAAGCGAATTACTCATGCGACTCACAAACTCTCCGGCTCCGTCGTGGCTTAATAGAGCGACTATCTTTGGCTCAGCTGTTCCTTGCATTATCCCCCAGAACTATATCAAGCCACCTGAATGCGAGGTTAATACACGTCCATCATCAGATTCGCTCAATCCTCAGCTGAGAAATGAAAAATCTTATGATGAGATGTCAGTTGCGCCGCCATCAACACATTTAGCGTCAGTAACTGACTGGCTTAAACGACGAAGCCAAACTGCTTCTCCTCGGTCACACAAGTCTGCTACGACTAATAGTGAAGCACAGAGCCGAAAAGATGAAAATGAACCATTTTTAATCAGCACAAGGTACACGGATGACGACAAATGTGAGGTAGACTATGAAAGTTCAGAGAAAGACTGCATATCCCACTCTGTGATCTCTACTCTTCTCAACGACGAAAACACTAAACAAGTAAGACCAAAAGGATCAGGCGTCATATATGAAAAGAACCCTCGATTTGCTGGATACTCTTCATTCAGCCAATCATCTCCTTCTTTATCAATCGCCGGCGTCGAAGACTCTATCGACAATGCAAAGAGCTCGAACCAGCAAACTCAACATCAAGAAATCGCCTCTTATTACAACGATGATGGCAGCAGTGTTAGTCGTGGTAGCGAAATAGAGCATACTAATGCATTAAGTCGTTTTTTCAGTGAATCGGTGTCATTTTTGGGTTGGTCATACTCGAGCCGGTAGTACAAAATCGCAATAATCAGGCGTTGCTTTTTTTTTCATTTGATTTATATTTTTTAGATTGCGTGTTTGATTTGTTACATGCAAAATTGCGTGATGAGGATAGAGAAAAACAAGAGGCAAGTTGTAAGGATTCAGCTTGACGGTGGATAGTTGTGGGTTTTGGCTTTACAGTAATTTTGAAGGGGCACCGGGTATTGTGATTGATTTAAGGGGGGTTGCTTTTATTTGGTTGTATATACTAGAAATATTGTTTAGAGTGAATAGTGATGTACTATAATCATTAGATGTTAACATAACCGTTTTTAATAATAAAGATTAAAAGTCACGAATGTTTAAATTAACTTTGATAATATTTACAAAAAGAGCTAATATACAAAAACGACTACTCCTCATCATCGCTATCGACCTCGTCTGGATAATCATCAACATCTAGTAAGCCTTCTGCATCCTCTGGATTGACAAATTTGTTTGCATACTCGTCTTCGTCTTCGTCCTCAGCATCTGAAATAGTCATTGCCGGCTCTTCTCTCTTCTTTCCCTTGTCTTCTTTGATTCCCATGTCCTTGAGCAATCTGTTGAGGTCCTTTTGCTTCTTCTCTTCCTTCTCCTTCTCTCGCTGCGCTCTGATTCGGTCGACTTCAGCTTTGTAATCTGTATTGAACTCTTCTACTTTGTTCTCTACTGCGGCAAGAAAGTCATCCATGCCAGCACCTGTGTATGCGGATACACTGACGACATCCAAATGCCGATAAAACTCCTCCAACACCAAGCTCATAGAGTTCATTAATGAGGTCATGTAGCCACTTCCGCCTTCTGTGCTCTCGTCTTCGTCCATATCTCGAAGTGCTGCTTGGAAACTTTCGAAATCAGTCATCCACTCTGTTGCGAAAGAGGCGTCGATCGCATCGGTCTTGTTGAAGACTATAATCATCGGTAGTTTTGTTTTATACAAAATCGAACACGCGTAAAGCATATTAGACATGAAAGTAGCAGGCGAAGCTGTTCGCGGGGTGTCAACTATATAAGCAATCACAGTAGGCATAGCAGAAGCAAGAGCATCTAGTAAAATCGCTCCTGATGCTGACCATACGAAGCATTCGATTTGTCCGGGTGTATCTACTAAGACGTGTGATACATCATGGGCGCGCTTTTCGACTATGTTAAGAACTTGGTCGATTTTTGTTGCAAAGAGGTTTAGTGAGGTGAGAATAGCACCGTTTGGTCCTAAATTATATCTATATTCATTATCAATAACTGCTATCAAATATTTCAAAGAAATAATTCTTACTGTTTCATGACTTCTTTGTAGTTGACTGAATCACGGATATCGATGTTAGTCCCGAACGGTACGTTTAGCACCGCAGGATCAAGATTCATGATATATGGCGGCATCTCTTGAGAGTGCAAATGAGAATTCAATCTTTGCATAAAAGTAGTCTTTCCAGATCCTGCAAATCATATCAGTATTCGTGATGGGCATACATCTCCCAGTCCAGTCATCGGTCTTCGACAAAACGTACCTGCCATGCCAATGCACACAATAGCAGGCGTCTGAAGATCTCCACTTTCAGTCTCACTGGATGCCATTTTCCTCCACACAGAGTATATATCTACTATATATCTGAAGTATTTCAGAGATGATCGGTAAGCGTTACCTTGACGGAGGCAACTTTTCAGGGGAGCCAACTCCCAACTGACACTTCGAAAATTCGATGTCGTTGCGAGGGTTTCGTTCTGTATTTTCTCTTTGAGGACACTGTGTCTTCGGACAGTTCAAGCCAGAGTAACGAAGCTGAAGAAGCAGAGCAGAAACGCGTCCAGTTAGTTCACTTGAGGAGTTCTGACTGAATTAGCGCAAGGATGAGGTTTCTGTCGATTTTGCTGGTTTTGGCTGCGCTATATATCACCGCTGTTGCAGCTTGGGACGAGACAGACCAGGAGATCTTCAGGGTCTCTGAGGACTTGGAAAGTGTCGAAGGCAAAGGAACTACTTTCTACTGTGAGTGCCTTTTAATATAAGTATATATATATATGTTAGGCTAATGTGGTTACGTTATAGCATTCATGGAGTTAGAAAAGGGACCGTCGTCGTCGCTGGAGGACATTACCAAGGCGTAAGTGTTCTTGAAAAACAGACACAACGAACCCTTATATTAATTCAATTGCAATTCTTTTAGCTACCGAAAACGTTCTCGTCAATTACATCCTGATAAAATAAAAAATCCGTCAAAGGAAGCTACCGAACGGTTTGCACGACTGGGAGTTATAGCTAATATTTTGCGGGGACCTGATAAAGAGCGTTATGATTTCTTCTTGCAGAAGGGATTCCCTAGATGGAAAGGCACTGGCTATTACTATGCTGTGAGTCATCTCTCTTTGTTAAGTTGATATGTTTATTAACTGTTATATATAGCGCTTCCGACCTGGTTTGGGAATGGTGTTTGTATTCCTCTATTTGATCACTGGCGCAGCCCACTATCTTATCCTAAGCATGAACGCAAAAACCGAGAAAGCCCGTATGGAGCGTCATATTCACGATTGCAAAGCAAACGCATGGCCTAATGGAATCCCGCCTGCCGACTCATCTAAACGTCGCATTCAAGATAACACTGGTCGCATCTTTACAGTGTATCCTGACGGTACTGTGTGGATCACTGATGCGAACACTGGTGATGAGTACTTACTCGACGTTGATGAGATCCCCGAAGCTCAATGGAAAAACACTCTCTTGGTTAAGCTGCCAAAGTGGATCTATGACTCTACCGTGGGAAAATACATGCCCCAGAAAGAAGAGGAGCCAGTACCTGAGGAAGTCTCTGCCGCGACCAAAAGCCAAAAGAAATTCAAAAAGCTCAAAGTTCAGCCAGTCAAGGAAGAAAATGAGGACGGATCCCCAAAGCCTCCGCCAAAGAAGATCGGTGACGCGCCAAAGCAGCAATTGAAGACAAAGACATTGTCGAATGGCAGCGTTGTTGCTGAAGCTGCTAACGTTGCTGGAGGCAGAAGACGCCGGAAGAAATGAGGGGATTTTGTGTGTTTGGAAGATAGTGAATTGTATAGTCAAAATTAGAATATGTCTACTTATAAGTTTATGAATAAATGTGAATAGATGTTTGTCTTTCTGCTTAATGACTGTCGCCCTAACTGAGATTTCGATGCTAAATACAGAAATGTTAGTATTTATTACGTATGTGGTATTTTCATTTCCTACTTGCTCAGAACAGCTATAAACTAAACTACATTACAAACAAAATCAATATCAAGACTATTCTGGTGAATTCGAGGTGTAATGGAACGCCGGATTGAGTTCAATCAAGCCGCTCTGGCGTGAAACTTGCGCGCAAATAGAATGTCGAGTCATAGAATCCACCCCCATACTGGTAACGTTAGCTCATCATAACAGCCACAGAGTGCACTGGATAGATATATCGTGCTATTATGGATCCAGCTGTCTACTTAAAAACCCTCCCTGCGGTCCGCGAACGATCTAAGTTGGTTTATGACCAGGCAGAGCGTGGGGCATTGACGAACTTCGAGCTTGATTCATCCAAATTTGACGATGTTATACGATACGTTTCTAATATTATAAAACGCGATTTTGCCCCGGATTACAGTAAGATCCCGCCTCATGGCCGCTGGGGGAACTTTGATGTCGGTGGATATCCCAGAATCCAGAATCTGCTAGACGAATGGTCTGATTTGGAGGTATCAGAGGTCGTCAGAAGACTCGTCGATCTCTTCTTAGTTTCGGTCTTGCTTGACGCTGGAGCTGGAAATAAGTGGGCTTTCACTGAAGCTGATACTGGATTCAAGATTGGAAGAAGCGAAGGCACCGCGGTCGCGAGTTACTACGTGTTCAAGTCTGGGCTGCTTTCTTCTGATCCGGCAAATCCGTATCAGGTAGACTCCAAAGCCCTAAAGGATTTGAATGTTGATCAAGTCCTTAAAGGACTTCAGCATTCAGATGCTAATCCTATTGATGGATCTACCGGGCGGGTTGAGTTACTCAGAAGGCTGGGATATGCGCTTGAAGCCAGTCCTCAGTTCTTTGGCGAAGTCGGAAGACCGGGAAATATGTTTGGTATGCTTTTTAAGAATCTATTTGGCCGACTATGGCTAACACAGTCCAGATTATCTCTTGGAACATTCGACTCCTACATCTGATGGAAAGCACGCAGTTTCTCTGTCGACGATCTGGGACGTGTTGATGACTGGGCTAAATCCAATCTGGCCAAAGGGCCGTGTAACAATCAACGGAGTTCCTATTGGAGATGCATGGCCGTGCTCATCTATGCCACAGGACGGTGAAGAGTGGGAGAAGATTGTGCCATTCCATAAGCTAAGTCAGTGGTTGTGCTATTCTATCCTAGTCCCACTTGAGAAGTATGGAAACATCACTTTCACAGAGAAGGAAATGCAAACAGGATTGCCTGAGTACCGTAATGGAGGATTATTGGTTGATTTGGGTCTTTTGAAGCTTAAGCCCTCTGTTTTGGAAAGAGGATTGTCCAACTATACAAGTATGGATGTCGCGAAGGAAGATGAAGTTCCAATTTTCTTACCCGACGACGATGTCATTGTCGAATGGCGCGCCATGACAGTCTGTATCCTAGATAAGCTTCTCCCCTTAGTCAACGAAGAGCTAGGAATATCTGGCACAAAGGATCAGTTGATTCTTGCCCAGTTGCTGGAAGCAGGATCTTGGAAGGGCGGGCGTGAGATTGCTGCCAAGCTCAGACCGGAAAGCAAAGGACCACCAATCGCGATTAAAAGCGATGGTACATTGTTCTAATTGTGTACTCACTGTTAACTAGATTTATAATAATTTTATATACGTATCCTTCGTACTCTCCATATATTAGGAACTTGTTGATCGTAGAGCTGGAGAGCGTAGTTCCAATTCAGGGGCAATGCGAGGCAGTGCGCCTGTGGCTCAGCAGCGAAGGCGGTGCGGAAGTCCCAACGTCTGGAATCATCTGGGCTACAGCCTGCTACATTACAGAAAGTATTGAAGATAACAAAGCAGATTTCACAATCCTATTACATTCAACTGGGATTAATTAGACAATGTACAAAAAGAGTGAAGCAAAGGGAGGCACTGCCGTCCGCCGGCTCATGACTGAGTACAAACAGCTCATCAACGACGGGCCAGATGGCATTTCAGCGGGACCGATTGACGAGGAGTAAGTCGCATATCTGGTTGTTGATAATCCCCTGGCGAGTTCTGTTTTAATATGATATGATTTAGTAACTTCTTCGAATGGGAGTGCTTGATCCAGGGTCCTGAAGATACTCCTTTCGAAGGTGGAGTCTTTCCAGCTACTCTCACATTCCCAAAGGTCAGTAATCCCCCGAGCTGCTTACCTGTGGTTTACTTGAATCTGATTTCAATTCTTTGCTATTCTAGGATTATCCTTTAAGTCCTCCTACTATGAAATTTACTTGCGACTTGTTTCATCCGAATGGTAAGCATCCTTTGCTGCATGCTGTCCTTAACTGTTGTCACTCACGCGACTGCATAGTCTACAAAGATGGAACCGTCTGCATTTCCATTCTACACGCTCCCGGAGATGATCCCAATATGTATGAGTCTGCGTCTGAAAGATGGAGTCCGATTCAATCAGTAGAGAAAATCCTGATCTCTGTCATGAGCATGCTTGCTGGTATGTCCTCATACTCTGTGTTGTGACACCTATTATGATATATCTATACCTGACATTATCTCTAGAACCTAACGATGAGAGCGGAGCGAATATTGATGCCTGTAAAGTTTGGAGAAACGACAGGAAAGAATACAATAGAATTGTCAAAGCAAACGTTCGAAAGACTCTTGGTCTATAACTTGTGATCTTGTGATCATATTTAGAAGTGCTCTGTGAAAAAGTTTTGGAGTTCAGTTGATACTCAAATATGAACAGGTAGATGATTCTTTCAGTTTAATGTGTATAGTTCAAATTGACCGTTTGTCCGATCTAGTAGGTGTCGGGATGTTTTCAGTATCATGCGGCGTTCGCATTTGGTTTTGTAGCCACATGGGCTATTTTTTTGTCGTTAATATTGCAGTCTTGCAGGTATTATGTATCAATTTATTAAAAACATTAAAAACTGTTTTCATTATCTGAGGCGGTTTTTAGTTCCCTCTAATTACAATTCCAAGAATAACAATATAATACATCACGCTCCCTCCTGAATCTCTAACTTTTCAACCTGCTCGGTGATTTCTCCCGAAGCAGTCTCACTTGACTCGGCTTCAGCCATCTCGGCAGCCTTGTCCTTTGCTTCCTCCTCAGCATCCAAAGCATCCTGATATCGTGTAAACAGATATCCAACGACGTCAAGCTTCTCGTTGTTCTCGGCTTGGAAGAGGGCGTCTTGGTTCATAAGGTTCTTCGCGAATGGATCAGCACCGGCATCGCATAGCTTCTCCACAATTTTTAAATGACCATTTAAGCATGCCCAGTGAAGTGGAGTATTACCAGAGTCGTTTGTGAATGTAACGAGAGTAGTGTGGGATTGCGGTGGGCTATCTGGTGAAGGTGCAGGGAATTTTGAGAGAATGTAGTCCACGATATCTAAAGAAACCACAGTCAGATAAATTGCCCACCAATATACAATTCAAGTTCATAATGCTCTAATACACACCTTCAAACCCATTAGCGCAAGCCATGTGCAGAGGAGTGCTCTTGGTATAAGGATCAACTGCCTGCAAAAGAACCTCTGCCTCCGACACCTGCAGCTCTTTGCTCAACGTCTGCAGCGCAGTCTGCAAGGACTCAAGATCCTCTAATCTCGCAGCATAAATGAGATCATCAATCTCGTCTTCTGTTAGTTGCCTGGCCATGGTTTCTGGTCAAATATGTCTCGATTCAAAAAAAAATTGATGATCGCGATGCGCAGTTGGGAGTAGACAAACCTTAACCGCTGGAAGTCGATAATCTGGGCTGGTTTGGAGCTGGTTTGGTATTGCTATTTGGACTTGATAATTGCAGTTATAGCAGTTATTTATATTCAAATAGGACTAGCAAAGTGTTATTATATTTACAACTAAATGAATATAGACATGCCTGCAAAAGCGGTAAAGTAAACTCCAATAATCAACGCTCCTAAACTACTACACAGATCCCCATCAACTTCATTCCTATATCATGTCCACTAATTCATTAGCCATGACCGCTCGTTTCTTTCTCGTCTTTCCTGTCTCTTTCGTTTGAACTGCTCCAATTGCTTTTTCGATAGCTTTTGCTGCTGCCGTTCCGCTTTCAGACTCTTGCCGTCATGCGCAACAGAATCAACGTCGTAGAACGCACTCAGTTGATTGTATGACTTTTTCTCATCCGAGAATTCAGTAAATGGTACTACGACACCAGGAGCTGTGGATTCGTCCAAATCCTCGTCATCAAAAGAGCCTGCTGGGTACGGTTGCCATTTACCAGTAAATCTGTTGAAAAATCCGCGCGCGGAGTAGTCTGTGGTTTTCCTCTTCTTCGAGTCCTTAGCTTTCTCATCTGAGTCTTTTAAAGTCTGAGGACGTTCCCAAGTCGTTTCTTCAGTGACATGATTGTAATAGTAGTATTTCTCGGTATCCGGATCAAGAATAGCTTCCCAGTCTTCTAAGCCTGGAGCCTTTTCCGCCGTCTCAGGGACAGGACCTGGCGGTAATGGCGGAGCCTCGTCGTCGTCCGCATCTGATTCAGCCTGTGCTATTTCTGCGGTTTCAGGGATTGGACCAGACGGGAGCGGAGGTGGGTAGTCTTCATCTTCATCTTCATCGTCACCGTCATCATCATCATCATCTTCTTCTTCCTGTGTGGTCGTATCCTCGACTGCTACGCTAGGCTTGTCTTTGGTCTCGCTATCATCACGTTCTTCTTTTGCCACAACTAAAGCACTTGATTTCTCTTCGCTATTGACAGACTCTGGAACATCGGAAGTTGATATCGACTGTTGATCTGCTGGTGAACCAGGTGACTGGACTTGATCCAACTCGACATCCGCCATACTGATATGATTTATCACACACTGCACTCAGAAACAAAACAGTCTGTAGTACTTCTACTAGATTGTTGACTATATATCCCAAAGAAATGCAAGCAAGCACACAGAAACATAGAATTTCAGTGATCCAGCACTGGATCTGTGAACAAACTCTAATCGACGAGCAGCTATGTTTGCGTGGCCTTGCGCCCTAATCTTTCTTTGGCCACTCGACAACGGACTCCTCCTCCTATCAATCCTGCTTTGGGGAAGTCATTCTATCACGAACTGGAATTGAACTGATCAATTAAGTGTGTTTGATTGGAATTGAATTAGACTGAACCGAATTGTGCTGTGTTTGCTGTCCGAAGATACTGAATCCGCGTGGTCTGCCTTGAACTGATCATCCACTGAGGCGCGTTCAATACACCGACACCGCCCTTCCTTCACATCTCTCTCTCATCACTGCTACATACTCTACCATGGCTTCAGCAATCTTCTTCCTGGATCTGAAGGGAAAGCCTTTATTGTCGCGAAACTACCGTGGAGATGTGCCACTGTCGGCGCTCGACAAGTTCCCAATCCTTCTGCTTGATGCAGAGGAGGAGAGCTCTGTGGTTCCGCCATGCTTCTCACACGAGGGAGTCAACGTATGTTTTACAACCCTCATACTGTTTTGTGTTGTTGAATTGTGCTTTTTTTGAATCTATGCCTTGCTCTGCCTCTTGTAGATGGCTTGAGGCTTGAGGATGAAACGTACCGTTATCTAACTAACTATGCTAACTTACGTTCTATAGTATTTGTATATTCGACACAGCAATCTCTACCTACTGGCGATAACAAAGCGCAATTCTAATGCCGCTGAGATTCTCCTATTCTTACATAAAGTTGTTCAGGTAGGATCTTTATCCAAGTCTGATCAAATGAGAAAGATACTAACCCGCCTAGGTTCTTACGGAATACTTCAAAGTGTTAGAAGAAGAGTCTATTCGAGACAATTTTGTCGTCATATATGAATTGCTTGATGAATTGATGGATTTTGGGTACCCTCAGACCACCGAAACCAAGATCTTACAAGAGTAAGTGATTCCGCCTCAATCTCTATTTAGTTCCAGCTATTGACATTCAATTATAGGTACATTACACAGGAGAGTCACAAGCTGGAAGTTCAAGTACGGCCTCCTATTGCTGTTACAAATGCAGTTTCCTGGCGTTCAGAAGGTATCCGTTACCGCAAAAACGAAGTCTTCCTCGATGTTATCGAATCTGTCAACCTTCTCGTCAGCTCGACCGGCACAGTTTTGCGTTCTGAAATTCTCGGTTCAGTTAAGCTAAAGTGTTATCTTTCGGGTATGCCTGAGCTTCGTCTTGGTCTTAACGATCGGGTAATGTTTGAAAATAACGGCCGCTCGACCCGTGGCAAGTCAATCGAGATGGAGGACGTCAAGTTCCATCAGTGCGTTCGTCTCTCCCGATTCGAAAATGACCGAACCATTTCTTTCATTCCTCCCGATGGTGAGTTTGAGCTCATGAGTTACCGTCTTAACACACAAGTTAAACCCTTGGTCTGGGTTGAATGTGCTATGCAAACGCACGCCGGCTCCCGTGTGGAGTTCGCTGTCAAGGCGCGTGCTCAGTTTAAGCGCAGATCAACAGCCAACAACGTCGAAATTACCATCCCCGTTCCTGATGACGCTGATACCCCGAAATTCAGAACTACGGTCGGAACAGTTCATTACGCTCCTGAGAAAGCAGCCATTGTTTGGAAGATCAAGCACTTTGGAGGAGGCAAAGAATTCGCTATGCGCGCTGAGCTCGGACTGCCTAGCGTAAAGGAAAGCGATCCTGACCGTAAGAAGCGACCAATCAGCGTGAAATTCGAGATCCCATACTTCACAACATCTGGTATTCAGGTTAGATACTTGAAGATCATCGAGTCAAAGTTGCAATATCCTAGTTTGCCGTGGGTTCGGTATATCACACAGAGTGGAGATGATTACACCGTGCGATTGCCATAATGATATTGATAGATGCATGTGTGACGTTCGTTTATATTGGATTGAAAAGATGTGTTTTATGGAATTTTTACGAACTGCTAGCATAACTTTCCCCTTTGAAATGTTTGTTCATTGTCTATTCCGTGCATTCTATTAATTGTATGAACTTAATGGTAAAATACTGGCAATTTATAAGGGGATAATAATTACACAAGATTGAACATAACCTGCAACCAATTACTTTCAAGATTAAATATGAAGCAATCACGCACACTATATTAAAGTAGAATACCAAATAACTAGCTAATTATACAGAAGAGAAAAGAAAAATAAATTATATAAATTATACATGATTAAAGCAATCTTTAACGACGAGATCTTATTCCAAATTGCGCTTCTCGAATTAGACGCTGTAAAGTCTCCTCATCCGTTTCCGCGCGTTCTCCATCTGTTGATTTTGTTGACTGTTTCTTGACAGATGATTTGCGCGACACGCTTGAGGAACGATCAGCACCGACAGAGTCCTGCTCAGACGACCTTGCCTGACGTTTACGTGCTCGCTCTTCCATCAAATACAACTTGCTATTAGGTCCACGAGGACGGCCTCGACCGCGTTTTCCGGTGGTCGGTTCAGTTCCGTTACTATCAGTCGTCTGAGCTACAGGACTGCTAAGCGGACTGCTGTGCTTTATATCTCGTAGCGAACGAGAGGATTTCTTTCCGCCAGGAGTAGATTTTCGTCTCGACCGAGCTGATTGAATTTCCTCATCATCGACATCAGTACGGTATTTGCGTTTAGTCGGAGCTGAGTTTCGCCGTTGTTTTCTCGTGCTTCTAGAAGACTCGTTGGCAGATCGGCTCGAATTTTGAAGAACTTGCATGCTGTGGCGAGTACGCGAGCTATAAAGGTCCATCAGTTCCTGATATATCTGGTGGTTCTTGCGCTTTCCTTCTTCACTTGTTATACTCTGAATCACATCATCTTGTATGACAGTTGAAGTTTCACTAATAGCATCAGAATCGTACGCCATGTCTCCATCATACGTATCCATATGACTCGAAGAAAGACCATCTTCGTCAGAGTCGTCCTCTGCCGCATCTGATGTTATTGGGGGCTCATCGTTGCTAGTTTCAGATTTGATACTACTTTCTAGGTGACCATTTTCCAACTCTTCAAGGATCAGATCATCAGTAGGTGGTGGAGAAGAAAGCATATCACTCTTATCTTGCTCGTGCAAGACCTCTGTAACCGGCTCACTTTTGCATAGCATAGGTAGTTCTGTTAGCGGATTCTCTGGCGCAGTTGAGGGTGCAGATGTCATCGTCCGTAGTTCGTCATCCTTTGGAGAAACAGGGATCGCTTCTTGCATCTCAGCTTTGATATTTGTGGCCTCTGGTTCTGAATTATCCTCTTTCGCAAATTCATCCTTCAAGGGCATCTCGGCAGTTTGAAGCTTCACATCTTGTGGAACAGCTTCGGGTTGAATATCGTCCGCAGGCTCAGCTTTTGGAGACAGCACACGTTCACTCATCTCGTGCTTCACTGTACTTCCAGACTCGAGGTTTTCAGCTTGAGCAGTCGATGTACGTTTCCTCTTCTTTGGTTGTACCTTATTTCCACACAGATCTCGCGCAGAAGCCTCGAGCTTCTCCTCTGGGCTCATGACAGCCCAACTGAATGAGATTTTTCCATCACTAAGTTCGGATACCCAGTTTCCAAAGACTTTTGAAAATAAAACCGCGTCTCTGATAGGACCGATCATAGAATTCTTCGCAGCCTTCACCTCCAACGTAGATGCCAGAGTATCTTGGCCAGTAGCAATCAATGCTTCAACGTGAATATATTCAGCCAAATTCGATAAGCCTTGCAACTGAGTTTCCTGGCCCTTAATTTCGTCGATGACCATAGGAGATTCCTCGCTTTGTCGCATTAAATCGCTAGCAGTGTACCATAAAAGCTTTGAGAACATGGGAAACCGGAACTTTCTAGGGACTTTTGTTTTCTTTTCAATTTTCGAAATTGCAATCTCCATCGAAAGATCACGAGCTGTCAAGAAATTTCCTCCAATCACTAATGAATCTATTGGCGTATACACAGCGTGAATCCAGCCAGATGGGATGATCCTACAAATAATTAGCACTACATCTCAACAAATAATAGTATTGGATACTTACATGGTATCACCCTTCTGTAATGTAACCTTGTAGCATTCCTTTACTAAATCGCCAAAAAATATTTTGCTTTGATCACTTGAAAGACACCAGTTCTCGTATTTCGCTAGATTTGCTGGAGTGGGCGGAACAAATAAAAATACTTTCGATCCCTGAACGATATGATAGAATACTGAAGATCCGCCAAAATCAATATGATAATCTGTGTAGGCGTTTTCGACAGACATGAGACTATATCTAGGTGTTAATCGGCAGCTTGCTAAATCCCGAATAAAAGTTACTTACCAGTACAGTGACACCTTTGGCCATTGGCCCTTTCGTTTTAAATCTTCTGGCCATGCGATATGAGTTAAATCCACATCTCTGTAGAGTACGTTAGTATTAGCAGGTAATCAATCTAGTGTCATCTAGAGAACCTACCTGACATATTGTGGCCGCTGAATCAAGTCACCCAATCTCGTATCGCTGACTTCCAGACTGATTACATTGCGTACGCGATCTCGAGTCTCTGCAGGGGTATAATAATATTGTGCCCATTTTTCCAAGTCCCAATTCGGTGATTCATGCTGAGTAGGAACGTCAATCACTTCAACCTTCGCTTCAGGTCCAACGAGCTTTGCAACATCCTTTACAGTAAGATCTGATGGAACTTCCAGACCAAGACCATCCCTCTGAGAAGAAGGGATAACGACTGGTTGTGAAATTCCACCTGATCTGGCAAAGTCTTTGGTGAGCTGGTGGCCGCCGATTCGAGGAAATGATCGTGGAGTAAACTCGCGATTATTGACGATGTCGCAATATGGATGTTGATCTGTCGTCAGACCTTCACCTTCATGAAGAGCAGCATAGTCTATTGGGGCATGCTTGCGCTTAGATTTTCGAAGTACTGCGTTGTTAGTAAAGCGCAAGAAGTAACTATGATGAAAAATCACACTTACAAGTGGAAGGTCCATGATTTTTAGCGCATAGTGGACAGTGAAATTCATCAATATTTTTAGCATTCTTAGTCGTGAGACCAACGCAAAAATAGTGAAACCATTTTTGACATATGCTGCACTCGATCCAATCAATCTTGCCTTGTGGAGAAGTTCGCGGCGTGCAAAGAGCGCAGGTGTCCCACACTTCCTGCTGTGACTGTGAACTAGGGATCTCAGTAGAACTACTCTGATCGCTTTCAATATCGGCGACTTTTGTGTCAGAAACACTGTCTCGCGAGTATACGAGTGATAACTCTGGAGGGGTATACGGCGTTGACTGCTGCTCCACTGGAGGAAGATGCTTGTACGAGGTCGCAAAAACCGCACATGTCACATCTGGCGAGTGCATTGGAGAATAGACTGTAGCAATTTTTTGCGACTGCTGGGGTAAAGGAAGCGGAAGAGTGCGTGCTGGATTAGGTTGGACATACTGTTGTTGATTCTGCGGGAGATGATACTGCTGCGGTTGTTGTTGTTGCTGCTGCGGTTGCTGAGATGGGTCTTGCAGCGGTTGGCCGTATGTCTGCAGATTTGAATATCCACTGTCAGCACGACCGCCGACTGGTCGATCAAAGAACGCAGCGGCATCCAGAGCCGCCGCCTCAAGAAGGGTCTCAATGCCACTTCGCTCCATCACAAACGCGAGATCAAAGAAACTGACTGCAGTAAATCAAGCGGTGCGTAGTAAACAAAAACAGACCGGTTCAACGGTCGAATAGACCGTGGCCCTCGTTGAATCACAGAGCGCACAAATTGTAAAAGCAGACAACCAGCTGGAGATTGGTGAAGAGCAGGAAACAGAATGTTGATGGCGACGAGCTAGTGAGAGGTGGGAGTTCACCTGAGCTTACTTCTGGGTCACAATGTGATCATATGTGATCCAGTGAATCACAAATGGGACTTGGGAGTGCTCGATGCGGCACGCGTGGCCGATAGTCTGTGAAGCCTATCAACCTGCTGCAGCTGTTCGCCTTTCAAGTTCCAGTACAAGCACAGCTACTGCTCAGCGCGCAACAGAAAATGGTGCACAAGACATACAATCCGTATGTCGTGGCAATGGCCGCGACAATTGGCGGAATGCTCTTTGGTTTCGACGTGTCGTCGGTGGCCGCGTTCGTAAACAATGAGACTTATCGCTCGTATTTCAACTACCCAAACGATATCGTGCAAGGCGCAATTACTTCTGCGATGGCCGGAGGTTCGTTCTTTGGTTCGTTAATATCTGGCAGACTGTCAGATGCTTTGGGTCGGTATGTACTATACTGTATTTGCTAAATCAGACCTCTTGGTATTTATCCGGGAGAGCCTTGTTTCAGATTCAGCTAACTCTTGATATAGCAAAAATGCGGTCCAGATAGGCGCACTCATCTGGATCTTCGGATCCTTAGTTCAAAGTGCAGTTATCAATTCATTTCAACTTATTGTTGGCCGTTTTATTTCAGGAATTGCTATTGGCATCTGCTCGTCACAAGTACCTGTGTATATTGCTGAATTAAGTCCTAAACGGATCAGGGGCCGACTTGTAGGAACCTTCCAGTGGGCTATTACTTGGGGAGTATTGTACGTACGATTGTTTGGCTATTTGGTATGGGCGATACTAACACCGACATATTAGGATTATGTTCCTCATCGGATATGCTTGCTCATTTATTCAAGGAACTAAGAGCTTTAGAGTCGCGTGGGGTCTTCAGGTTATTCCCGGACTGTTCCTACTCGTTGCCCTTTTCTTCTTCCCCGAGTCACCGCGTTGGCTAGCCACTCGCGACCGTTGGGAAGAGGCCACAAATGTCATTGCTCATATCCAAGGTGGTGGAGACTTGGAGCATCCAGACGTACTTTTAGAAATGCAGGAGATCAGGGAAGTTGTTCGCTTAAATCGACTGTCCAAAGCCGTTACCATTAAAGACCTATTTGCCCCCGAATCTCGGCTGCGCACTATAATTGGCTGTTCATGTCAAATGTGGCAGCAGCTGACTGGAATTAACGTGATGATGTACTATGTTGTATACACTTTTGCTATGGCTGGTTATGAGGGCAACACAGATCTTATTGCATCATCGGTTCAATACGCAATCAATGTCGTCATGACCATCCCCGCCTTGCTTTTCATTGATGATTGGGGTCGTCGTCCTCTATTACTTACCGGATCGGCTCTGATGGCACTCTGGCTATTCTGTGTTGCTGCTACAATGGGTTATTTTGGCCATTATGTCGATTCACTCAACGGCAACCCTGAAATCAGATGGGTCGTGCCCAATCATACTGCTGCTAAGGTTATTATTGTGTTCAACTATCTTTTCGTTGGAACGTTCGCCCCGACCTATGGACCTGGAACATGGATTTACGTCTCGGAAATCTTTCCCCTCAAGCAGCGTGCTATTGCGAATGGACTTTGCGCTGCAGTAAACTGGACATTTAACTTTTTACTTGCTTTCTTAGTTCCTCTAGGACTCAAGCACTTCCAATACCGTACCTACCTGCTTTTCTGCTTTTTCTGTATCATAATGACGGTACACGTGTACTTTACGTTCCCCGAAACAAAGGGCAAGACGTTAGAAGAAATTGACTTGATCTGGGAGGACCATATCCCACCTTGGAAGACTAGCAAGATAGACGTCGAGGATTTTATATTTCATCACGATCGTGAGCTACTGGTTAACCGGGAAGCGGATCATGCACCTAGAGAATTGGATAGTGTGGACGGTGGGCTTGCGCCTTCGAATACTAGCAGTGGTCTTAGTAGTACAAGTTATGATACTGATGCGATCAGCTTTAACGAAGATGAAGCGCACAATCTGCTTAATCAAGACCACCCACTATCTGAACACAGCCACTGCTCTTAAACTACTAGACTAAACTAGACTAGAAAGGGCGTTGTAGATACAAAATTATTGAAGCGGGTGCGATTACATAGAGATAGAAGGACCGGAGTGGTGTTTGGGGTTTTTGTATTATCATTGAGATGATTATTAGTTTGAATCTTCTTACTTTTTTTGGATTGGTGTTGTATGATATGTCCTGTGATATTTATCAAAATTGATTGTATTCTGTGTGCAAGACCGTCCAAAACCAATTTACCATCCACCTAGGTTAGTCACCTTCAACGGTAGCCCATCAGTAGGTCTGACTGTGACGATGAATTCCCTATTAATGGGCTGGTTTTCCACGCTCTCTTCGAATCTGTAGCGGGCTACAAACGCAGCCAGAATACATCTGAACTCAATTTCGGCGAACCTCTTTCCGATACATGACCTTGGACCTTGTAAAAATGTCAAGTTTGCATAAGCATTATCAGCCTGATTGCCATTCCATCTGTCAGGGTTAAACTGGTCTGCGTCAGGTCCCCATAACATCGTGTCGTAATTCAGAGCTTTGATTGAGATTTGTGTGCCGGTACCCTTGTAAATCGTTTGATCACCAATGATAAAATCCCGCTCAGCTTGTCTGAATGTGCCAAGGACTGGCGGGTTAAATCTCAAAAGCTCTCTTGCGACGTTGTTGAGATATTTGAGTGATTCTATCTGCTCTGCTGTCTTGATGTCGGTCACACCGCCAGGGAAAGCTGCTCTAACTTCAGCGCGCAGCTGCTCCTGCATTTCAGGATGTTTAGCAAGGGTGAGTAAAGCCCAGGATAAAGCACCTGCTGTTGTTTCATGGCCAGCAAAAAGAACTAAAATAAATTGTTAGAGTTAATAAGGAGGGAAATCTAAGGAGGGAGTAAGTACATGTCATGATCTGATTTTCCACATCATGGCCAGTCCACACAGCCTCGTCACTTTGCAACATGATACTTAAAATATCTCGATTCTTCTTATCAGCATAGACTCCATCGCCATTGTCGGGATTTGACACTTTCTGCTCGCGTCGTTCAGCAATTTGAGCCTTCCGTTCTTTCAAGACCTTGGCGCAAGTGGCACTGAGGATTTTACGTGATGCGCGAAGATCTCTGTTGTACTTAATAGGAACATATTTCCAGCCTGGTACAAGAGCAAATAAATTGAATAATACTTGATCACCCCCTGCCCCTGAGACGCATTCATAGGCTCGCACGAGCTCACTGTGTTCGTTGCCAATAGCATTGAAGTTAACGCCGAATGATGCCTCGCCAATCGCGTCGAGCGTAAGGCGTGAAAAGTAGCTGAAAATTTGAAACACGGTCGGTCCATCTTTCACTATCTCATCAAAAATATCCATGACCTCAATTGTTTTAGTCATAAAGATAGGAACGAAATGCTTGATATGCGTGTAGGCAAAGGCTGGTGAGAGGAGTCTGCGCTGTATCTTGTGCTCCTCTCCTTCTGAGAAGACTAGACCGTTACCAATTACAACTTTAAACGCTTGAGAAAGTGTCGGCTTTGGGAATTCGTAAACGTGGGTTTGTAAGGCTGCAATGTGTGCTTCCGGGGTCAACTGTAAATGCAGGATTAGCACTTAATTGTCAACAGATCACCGCTTCAACAAGCATCGCAGCGTACCAATGTGATAACATCCTGGCCACACAGCCCCATAAAACGAGTAAAATGAAGATCAGGATATTTGGCCTTCATATAAAGCGAATGCTCGTAGTAATACCTTCCAAAGTCAATGAAGTTACCAAATAGAGGATGAGGATTTGGCGGATGGGGTAAGTTCTTGTATGGAGTGAAATATCGAGGATAAATAAAGATACAGTATATCAGATATAAAACGGTAGAAATGAAGAGGCAAGGAATGAGTCTTAAACCTGCGCTGTGTAATTCGAATTCCTTGCCAGTTGTGAAATGGAAGAGCACATTGAGGATGACGCTTCCAATGATGACTCGACTTGAGAACGACATTGTGATAGACAGATAAATTAGCACAAAAAACAAACACAAAGCAGTATATTCTGCAGTAATATTTGTAGAGTGTTGTTGTAGCAATTCAGATATCGAAATTGGTAGTTCAGGGCTCTTCTGTTGAGCAAATACAGGCTCTTCAATTTGTTCAGCGGCTTCGTTATCGCGATTCAGCAGGCGACCCCTGAAACCAAAGCTAATCTCGCGCTTAGAGCGGCAGTTGCCGAAGATGATGGCCACCGCAGCAGAAACTGGCAGCTCTGAGATTAACCTCTGTTAGACCGCTCATAAACAGTTTGCGCTGATTAGTAGGAATTATAATTGGTTGTGATTTTTGGCTCAGTATGGGTGCGCTGCGTTGCGAGTAAGAGACTCAGTCGGAAGACGGGCTCTTCGTAGAATTCGTACGATTCGCACGCGTCCGACAAGTGCCAAGCAAAATATAGATTAAATAGCAAACAATTCATATAATTTGATAGGATTTGTATAATAATATTCATTTTGGAATAGAATAGAAGTTATCACTACTTGGTGGACATCGCGAGAAGCCTGCGGGTAGTTCTGATATCACTATTCGTGTCAGCCCCAGCTGTCAATGAAATCTTGGTTTACGGAGGCAAAAACCAGCGTACTCGCTCACTATGCGGTGCATGAAATTTTGGAGCACTATGTGTTCAAGTGATACAGAGTTATTCAAGAATAGAATGAATATTTTATATAGAGCAGTCGTAATAGCTATCCACAAATCAAGCAAGTCGCACAAACCAGTAGTCAATGTTTCTTTTGCCCGGCTAATTGACATTCCTCGCTTATACGCGTCCTCTCCTCCTCTCCTCGACGCGCCTTGACGTGCTTAACGCGTCCCTCCAATCACGTGTATCGCGTCTAACGCGTCAAACCCACTTCCCAGTTGAGCAAGCCCTAATCAACGTAAACACAAACAGGCGTTGGGAGGGCAACGACCGTGTTTTGAGAACCAGTTTTGGATCCACGCTCGAGCTCAAATCTGATCCAGGACACAAACAATTGGGTATACACACACACAACAGCCAGCGACCAGCAGCCCCGTCGCCTTCTTGCGTGCATTCGCTAGCATGTCCTCGGCAATATCTAGGCAGAATATATCTTCTTGCTTTGGTAGCGCACTTCGTGTGGCCGCGGTGGACTCGTTTGCGCCCAGTCGACGCACTCACTCGCATTCCTCGCTGAAAGACGCGGCAATCACAGCAACCGTCTCAGCGACGCCCTCGTCCGGCTCGCACAGCATATGCATCAGCTCCTCGCGTGCTCAGACTGCTGAACCGGAGACTGCGGAGTGCGATGAGGACCAGGACATGGAAGAAGACGAGGATCTAGACGACGACCAGCGCGAGTGTCAACAATTGTCTTATGGCGACACACTCGCACATCGTCAAACGACTCATGTATCGCCCTCCCACCAGGTTTCTGTCTCTACATTTTCTCAAGGTGCCTCGCTGGCTTCTGCTGCGCAGATACGCAGTATGTCGCGTATTTCCTCTTCGTCGCATGCGCGGTCAGCGGCATATGCTCATGTTACCAATGTTACAATTCAAGGGTACAACGCACGTGCTCGAGAGAGAAACGGCACATATTTGCGAGATCGAACTGCTGCTGCCGCTAAAGTTGCTAGAGTAAGAGAGCAACAGCAGCAGCAAGCATTGAGAGAGCAGCAAGCACTGGAGCATGCTGCCGCTGAAGCTGAGTCTATTCGACAGTGGCAGCGTCAGTGGAAGCGTGTATTATCAACAAGCACATTTTATTTCGATGGCATTGAGGACCCCACAAAAGAACGTGCAAAACGTCAGTTAATGGGATATGGATCGGTATGGCAGTTTGTTTATTGAATAATTACGCGTCCTGTGGGAATCCATTCTGACTTTGACAACAGATTATTGAGACCTTTTTTCATGGAGACGTATCCCACGTCATCACTAACAGACCCTTGACATCCGCCTATCCTGGAACAGATATTATATCTCAAGCAAAGCAGCGGTCAATGAAGCTGTGGACTTATGACAGTATGTTCTTTCACTCTCTTTGAATTGTGTTGTGTCTATCGGTTGCTAATTTTTTTCCTAGAACTGTTACGCTTTTTGTCACACCTGCAGGAGACTCCTAGTGCAACAGTACATAGCTCTAATAATAACAAAGGCACTGTGGCCGCTAGTGAGACCAGTAACAATCTCACACGTATGCTACGAGAAGAAAAGATAACAGGACCAGCAGATAGCGACCCCCGAGCTCGTAGGGAAGATTTTCATTATTTCAAGGGACCTTATTTTCTTATTCGAGATGCCGCTGGTCAATATCGTCCCATTATGGTTCGTGAATACCAGAAATCTAGTGACCCTGCCCTGGGCGATTGGCCACAGTTTCGTCTTTCTGGTCCTGGAAAATGCCCTTTTGTAATGGACGCATCGGCATATAAACACAACAATGAAACCATTCAGCCCCGTCGCACTACCAATTCTGAGTCGCGTCTGAAGCGCGCAGTGACAGCCGATATTGAAGACGCCACCACATCACGAGGAAGGTCGAAATCTCGCAAGATAGCTGATGACGAGGAGCTTACTGACGATGGCGGCTTGGCAGCAGAAGATCAAAAAAGTAAGGTGCGACGCGAGATGGCTCGGAATTCCCAGCTTGCCACGTTCAAAGAGCCACATGCTAGAAAGAAGAGCGCATTGACCCCGGTTCGTATGACTTCGATTCGAGCAAATAGTGGCCCAGGGAAGAGCACAGAGTATCGTGTGGACAAGAGTGCATTAGCCGCTACTGGCAGGAGCTACACCGTTCGTATGTCTGCTGCTTTGGGCCATGAGATGGTTGCGACTGGTATCAACATGTCGAACCAGACTTCGGGTATTCGATCCATGACACAGTCGGGAGGACTTAATAATGGCTTAGGCGGAGCAGTATCGCACGCTCAATCGAAGGAGGTGAACAGCCTAAAGAGAAAGGTGTTTGAGAAGAAGAAAAAGCCTGTTGCTATTCCTCAGGCTAGCATCAAGAGAGACTTGGTCTCTGTTAAGGAGGTCAAACCGGGCTATTGCGAGAATTGCAAGGATCGGTTTGATGATTATGACGAGGTATGCAGATCAGATTCATTGGGTCACGTTTTAATTACCCTTACACTAACGTTACCACAGCATGCGAAATCGAAGCGACACCGGAAGTTTGCGTCAAACGATGACAATTTCCGCGAGGTAGACGAACTATTGGCTAAGATTGTTCAACCTCTCCGCAAACAGACTGTCGTATGAATACCCACATATTTCGATATGCTACAGCTTCCATTTTATTGTATTTTTATCTGATGTCAATTGCTATTTTATATGAATTTTTGAAAAGCCAACTATGATCATCTTTTTTGCACGTGCATCTGAATATTTCGTGTTAGTTATTGGGACGGAGGAATGTCTTTATAGGCTGCCTGTTTGCTTTGAATTTACGATGAATATTTTTAGCGTCAATTTTTATTCGAACCAGCTATGGCTGTTTTTATTGCGGTTTAATCAGCTTTGTTAATCAGCTGATTGTGTTCAAATCGATTATATTTATGAACCCACGCGCGGCGATTAAGGTAGAGACACGAGGCAAGAGTTTGTGAATAATGGTGTATGATACTGAGACGCAATCTTGCCGTAAATTGTTTTTGTGGTGGATGTTCTTATTGTACAGAATTTGACCGCATTTGTATTGCATTTTTAGATTATTAAATCATTTACTCATAAATTCTCCATGTGACTACTCATAATCAGTCAGTCTCGTGACTTTAAGTGGAAGACCGTCGCCTGGTTTGTTGGTAATCAGGAAATTTTGAGGAACAACCTGACCCTCTTCCTTCAATTCATATTTGAAGTGGCAAAGAAAAGCCGCCAAGATACATTTCATTTCGAGTTCGGCGAATCGTCGTCCAAGGCACGAACGAGCACCATGAATGAATGTGCTCATGCCATAAGTATTGTTTTTGGCCGCTGGTGTGTCCCATCTGTCTGGATTGAATTCTTCCGCATCAGGACCCCACAGCTCAGTGGATTTATTCAGAGCCTCAACAGAGATCTGAATAGTAGTTCCTTTCTTGATAAGAAGACCCTCAATATACACATCTTCAATGGCATCTCTGACTGTCAAAGGAACTGTTCAGGTGAATCGTTAGTCTCTAGATACAAACGCCATTTTTTCAAATTATTACAAGGAGCATACCAGGGGCGGAGTGTCGGAGCGTCTCACGAGTGACATTATTCAAAAACTTGAGCGCGTCAATCTGATCTGCATCTGCAGCCAAGAGCTCTTTAAGACCGCCGGGAAAGGCTTCCCGAATTTCAGCGCGAACGCGATCTTGGTGATTCTGATTTCTAGCAAGGTTGAGCAGACACCATGATACAGATCCGGCGGTAGTCTCATGTCCGGCAAGTAAAACTAGGATATGGAGGTTAGCATTGAAAATGGCTTGCATCAAATAAGAAATTGCGCCATACTCGTCATTAATTGATTCTCAATTTCGTCGACAGTCCACTTATGCTGTTCATCCTTCAGTAGGATACTCAAAAGATCACGGTCTTTTCCTTCAATCTTTCGCTCATATACATTTTTGACTCGTTCTTGTAACACGCTTCGGCATGCATCTCTGAAAATCTTCTTTGCTCCGTTCATTGCCTTGTTGCTAGCAGTCGGTATGTAGCCCCATCCAGGGACAATCGAATTGAGATAAAAGAACTCGGCGTCTTCAATTGGAGCAGATAGCTTGTTGTATGCCCGCACCAGCTCATTATCTTCAGTATCAATTGCATGAAGATTGACTCCAAAAGAGGATTCGCCAATGGCATCTAACGTAAGTCTGCTCAGCAAAGGGACCTGCTCAAAAATCACGGGACCGTTGGCAGTCTTTTGATCATAAATGTCCATCATCATTTTAGTCTTCTCCATGAAGACGGGGACTAAAGTTTTAATATGAGCCGGTGCAAATGATGGGTTAAGAAGACGGCGCTGGAATTTGTGCTCATCGCCTTCTGAGAAGAATATGCCATTGCCAATAACTGCCTTGAATCCGCGAGAAACGGTAGCAGGTTTTGCGAATTTATAGCAGTGGGTTTGTAGAATTTGACGGTTTGCCTCGACGGTTTCCTAAAACTAAAGTAAGCGAGTTGCAGCTATCTGTCTGAGTAATATGTAGTCTTACAGCAATGATCTGATCCATTCCAAATACGCCATAAAATCTTGTGAAAGCACTTTTGGGGAACTTCTTTGCCATAGCAAGACCCTGAGAGTAATTGTGATCAGCATACTCAACATAGCTTCCCCATAACCAATGACAGCTAGAGACGGCAGGAAGATGTCTGTAAGGCGAGAAATAGTAGGGATATATGAAGATGTGGAAGAGCAAGTTCAGGATCAATGCACAAAGGAACAGGGGAATGAACCGAACCACCAGTCCTGTGGGAGTCAATTTCAAACCACATGCTACATGATACGCAATATCTGCAGCTCCGGTAGCAATAGCTACAGTAGCGACAGAAGGCATGATTCAATTGTCTGATATTCGCTGCGAATACCTCTTCTGATAGCCGTAGGCGCGATTTAACAGACCAGTGAGTCTGAGCGAGCGCAATGAATAGCAGTAAGAACGCAAAAACAAGACAAGTCTGTCCTTTTTTTTTCGTTTCTTTGCCTTCTTAGCCGTGTACCTGAAATAAGAAGCAGCTGCACCGGTTCTCCAAGCTCGAGATCAACTTCGCCTCGACAGTTGAATGGCGAGATGTAACGAGCGACAGATAAGGTTTATCCGTACTCGTATTTTCCGATAAGCCTCGCGCCGCTGATGCCTTTCCACGCTGTTTAATTGTTTGATCCTCATAGGCGGGTGCATGCGGCTCACTTAGATCTCAACAACGCGGTACGCGTCTAGCTGGAGTTTCGTTGCTCAAAGGAAGGAAAAGGAGAGAGATACTATTCAGTTGCGAGATATTTTTCCATAGCTTCACAGCTGAATACAATCCTATAGTCTGGGATCAAATGCGGCGTAGATCCACCTATGCCATCTCTTAGAAAGTAACTGGAATCTGCTGTTGACGCGTAATAGTATACTTGCTTTGACTACCCACGCGTTTTATGTCTGGTAGAGTGACATATATATCTCATTGCGGTGCATATTGACAGGTGCGATAATCGCAGGATTTTCCACTATTTGTTAAAATATCGCAGCTTTACCGCAGTCTTGAAATTATTCGGTAATAATCGCATCGATTATCGCTAATATTGCAATCTCCAAACACAGCGCGATCACGAGTGGCAGATGAGTGAGCACTGGGTCGAAGCAGTTCCTTAATTCCCCGCTGATTCATTTAGTGTAGTCTTTTAACGCGTTGACGCGTTTTCTAAGCCTATCTGTCTCTTCCTAGGACTCCAGACCTAATCCCCGTCACTCATCTATCAAACGTATCTTGACCTTGACTAAATGAACTATAATATCCATAATAAATTATCAATATAGTAGTCAAATACTATCACTTGCGAAAGAACACGAAAACTGTCCATTCTCAGCAAATCAGCCGCAATATAGAATAGAAACAAAAGTAGCAATTAGGCTGTTCGACTATTCCTGTTTTATTTGAATAATATTTTACATAAATTGCAGTATTTTTGCAAATGCTACAATGCCGGATTCCTGTTTGGCAATAACTATCACGATATGTAAGGCGCATTCCCTTTGAACTGCACCCTTTGAGAGTCAATCACCATCCACACAAAATGGTGTAGAACTATAGTTATATCAAGAGATACAAACTGTACGAAGCGTTTTCAACAGCAAAAATACTGGACACAACCTAGAAGCAAATTTAAATAAAAAAACAAAAATCTGCTTAGCTTAGTTATTGTATCTGTTTTGTTATATATTGCGGTGCTGGTGGTCAATATTGTGGTTTGCTGAAATTTGGACTGTTTTCGTGTTTGTAAGATACAGTGGCTCAATAGTTAATTCGTGCGTCATGGTCGAAGTTATTCACCCTATTAGAAACAGCGACAATGAGATAATACCGCCGCGATTATAGCAACTATATTGCATCAATAATATAGCCACGATATCACCGCAGAAATCTATCGCTTCAAAAATCAGAGCGAGAATTGTTTGCCGCGAGTAATCGCAACGAACAATATCGCAAATTATATTATTCTTTACATCCCTAGCGTGAAATAAAGCTTACGATAACTTTCTTCTAGAAAAGATGATTAAATGCTATTCAATTTTGAGCCAGTTGTCAAAGCTTTACTTGCTGACTAAGATATTGTTTAGATATCAGTTGGAGCGTGGCAGCCCGTTCTAAAGGCGGCTACACTGTCTCAGATGCGTAGCTCGTATTTGACACGCGCGCTAGAGAGCTCTATAAGCACAACTTGGTCTATCTATATCTTAATTATTAATGTGCTGTTCTACGGTGGAGATTACTATGTTATGACTGACTGGACAGACACTCAACACTCAGAGTTGTGGATTCGTCAACTATATTAATATCTAGGATACCATCATCATGAAAGACCACTTTGAAACACTGCTATTCCCGTTTTGTGCTCGATAAGGAAACGGTCAGTAATCAGATGCACTTTGCTTGTCTTACAGTTTGAAGCAGAGCCATTCATATCGGCTTTTTCGAGAATCAGAGTCGCGATTTCTTGTGATCAATAAACGGTGTAAAATCAAGGACTGAACCGCAGTGAGTCGTTTGTTGAGATTTTTCATCAGCTACAGTTCGCTCTCAATAAAGATTCATATCAAATGTCAGGTATCCAACACGCATCGGCTGCAGCCTCTCAGGCGCTCGCTACGTTTGGCGATCAATTTAATCGGTCTATTAATGAACTTAATAGAAAAGTTATTGAAGGACGAAGCAAAGGCGAGAGAGAGAACTTTACGCACAACTTCGTCGAAGTAGTCTCCGGTAGCGGTCTCAACTGTGTGATCATTAGCACTAGACATAGCTACAAAGGCGATGTATCCTGGGTTGTTTATCAAGTCGGCGGAAGAGAATATTATGTGTACATGGTGCCTCGCCATGTGACCTGGGCAATTGAAAACCTAGGAGATGGAGGTAATGAGAACTGGTCTCTCAAAGGCTCCAACTGGGTACGCTGGGATAAGATTGTCAAGTTCCATCCACATTGGGATGAAAGGAGTATGGGAAGACCTTACGAAATTAGACCAAAAAATGGCTTCCCGGGATGGGGGAGTATCAGCGGACCTTTTGCTTATGTCGCGCCGAGAAGAGTGTAAGAAAGTTGGATTTCAAGAACATCGATGTGTTGCGTGCAATCTTGGAATGCGATTTTCTGACTTGTGTTTTTTTGTCCGACTTTGTGTTATTGTTAATCGAATGGCCTTTGCAATGTACGGAGTAATTGCCTTCAGTTTTTGTTGCCAGCCACTCAAGAGTCAATAGAGAAATGATATTTCTTTATCAGCTATCTATAGCTGATACTACAAATCTTGGAATATTTGAATTTTGATATAGATCATCGATAGAAAACATCACATGCTATTAAAATTGTTCTTCGTCCTAAATTATATCGTATATTGCTTGTGTGCATATATTAATGTTTATACATGGCGCCATCTGTGCGTATATTCAACTTTGGCCCTCTTTCTCTGACCTGTATCTTATCTATTTGTTTTTCTCTTCTTCTTCTTCCATTACCATTTTCCAGTGATCTTCAACGTTGTTTCTGTGACGAGTGCTGTTTGGGTTATGTATTAAATGATGATGGATTTTGTCGTTGGGATCGGGGATGTATTCAGGTATGCTTGAATCGCCCATACTGCTAACTGCAGTCGCAACAATCAACGCTAATGCCAAAAACTGAGCGTACATTCTAGATTTGTATAAGTTAGACCAAGCAATTGTCAAGTCCTGATAGTACAACATACCTTGCTTGGACGATTTTCTGTTGTCCAGTTAATAGCTTGTCGCGCGATACGATGTAGCCAGCTAGTCCCATAGATCCCATCCAGGCACCTAGTAGCAGCGAGAGTCTGTGTTCCTTGCTGAAAGCAAATATCTTGTCCTTCGCGGACATATCACTGTATTTGATACCCGCCTCAATCTCCTTATCTTTCGCTGCGATCTGGTAGACACCGCGTTCTCTCAGGATCGCACTATGATATTCATGATCCATACCGACTTTTGATAACCCAGAAGTGGGAATAGCAAACAGCGCTACTCGAATAGTGGGAGACTTGTAAACCACGGGAGATAGTCTCTTTGTGAGCAGATTGAGCCCAAGACCAAGAGCTGCACCGGCAATACAACCCTTCGCCAGGCCTATGTATTTCATGCGATTTTCATATTCTAATCTTTGCTGCTGAGAAAACTTCGTTGGATCTTCACTTGCCATTGTTGTCTGTTTGTATGCTTGGATCACTATGTGTATGAGTGTGATGTAGAGGAGCCTTGTCGTGGATCAGATTGAGCTGTTTTATAGTAGTTGCCAGCTAAGTCTCAGAGGCGAAAAACTCAAACGTCTCGGACTCTACAAAGCAAAGCCGAGTATTCCGTAATGAGCTTATTCTATTGATCTTGCACCGGTCTATTCTTCATTTGTTTTCATTAATCAATGCGCCCTTTCGCGTTTGAAGCCGATCAACCTCCGGAGATCAGATCAAGATAGTGACGTCATATCAGCGCGCCGTTGACGGCTGTCAGTGAAGTCTCTCTGCGGCAGGTAGTACTTCCCAACTGAGAACGAGTAGATTAGATGGGATACCTTCACTGAAAGTAGCTAGGCCTACCAATGTCCCCTCTCTTCCCTACGTTGAACAATGGGACTACCGGATTTAGTTATACAACTTGAGGAAACCTTCGAACTTAATTTGTACTGTTTGTGAAACTTCTATTCTAAATAAAAATACAAAGCCAGAAAAAGAACAATGGTATACACAGCAAACTGTTTTTTTATCAAAAAGGCAATTAGCCTGGAGTCAGATTACTAACCTAATGAATACAAAGAGTAAGAATAAATCACAAAATTGTTCAGGGTAATTGTTTTCGAATATTAGCCAGCCGCTCTCCAGGCAGTAACTGTTCATACCTCGGATGTCGAATTTGTTTAGCTAGATTACGATTTGCGTCAAGAAGCTGCTTCACTCTGCTCAGATAAGGATCTCTTGCAAGATACTGAAATGAGCTGAAGTTATTTATCACGATCTTGCCTGAGGTATTAACGTTCTTCTTTTTCCAATTGCCAAATCTATTTGATCTTTTGCATGGCTTGGGCTGTGACTGTAATTTCAACTTTGCCTGCTTATCTTTGAAAAATGGAATCTGAATAAGGCTTTGGTTTTTCTTCTGTTTCGATTTTGAAAGTGTTTGATTGAACGAACGTAACGCAATTGATGCAGCCAAGTAAGGAGATTTTTGCTGATCCTGCTGAAAACGTGAAGAATTGAGATCATCCGCAGGAAGACGAGATATTGGCAGAGCAGATGATGGGTATATCGAGGTATCTTCGACAGAATCTAATTTGTTAAGGTGATTGTCAAATCTGTTCGACTGTTGACCCCCGCTGTAAGCTGGATATTTTCTGTGTTGTCTATGTCGGCGTGGCCGCTCATGTTGTAGTGTAGTACCAGTTGCAGAAGGCTGCGAACCAGACACTCCTCTGTTGCCGGAATTTCTGATGTGATTATCATTTTCTATCCATTTTTGACTATATACATCCGACGCGAGATTATAACTGTTGTTGACAGGTTTCTCCGCCTGCTTGATAGAAGTCGACTCCAAATGAGATATGATCCGTTCAACAGCACGTTTAATCGATCCACGTCGTTTAACAGGTGCATTGCGAGTGGTGGTTGCAGTTTTTATGTTCAAGTTATCATATTGATATTTTAGCGTAGGATTATTTCTGTGGCGGATATCAAAATTTCGTTGGATGTCGTAATTCTTTTGATCGTCCTGTCTGCTATCAAACGTCGTCGAAGAGCTCCGTTGCTGCGCTTCAATATCTGGAACTTTGAAATATTCTGAAAAGCCTTTTTCAGAAATACCAAGCTCAATAACCAAAGATTCAGGATTCTTCGCATGGTTTGCTGTATGCTGTAATTAAGAGGTGGTTAGCATTGAAGATGTGCGAGATACGAAGAAGATGTAGAACTGTAACCTTTATTCGTCTATATGCGAAATCCATTTTTTCACGACTAATAATTATGCTAAACAGATATATTGACAGATGTTAGAGACTTCCGTGTAATGGGGATTTTCTGAGTTATGTGAGGTTGACAGAGTTGTGAATACGAATAATACAAGTTGTGTTGTCAACTCATTTGAAAATGGACTGGCAGGCAAAAGATATCTCAACAATGCACTTATAGCAGCAAATTTCTCTCTTATGACTTGGTGATGCTCGAATATTAGAATGAAACCTTTCGATTGAAGATTTATATTCACTTAGATATCATATGCACAACCAGAAAAGAGTCTAGCGCAGGTAAATAAAAACCAGTATATACAAAATAAAGCACTCATGCACTCGAAATTAATCAACTTGAGAACGCTTCTTACGTCTAAAAAGATCTTTAAACATCTCTTTAAATCCATATTCACCTCCTCTCTTTTCCATCACAACCACTTGATCTCCAAAAATTCCGCTGACAACAGTTCCAGGTGCAGTTCGTTTGATCAGTAATGAATTGCGACCGGATCGGATGGCGTCGTCGCGCTCCTTTAGAGCATCTGCTAACAGGGGTGCGACTTCGGCATAGCACATTTGTCGTTCGCGGGATAAAGAGAGGTATGCTCTTCTTGCCGGTGCCGGTGCCTGTAGGAGTAAAGTTAGCTTTGTATACTAGGGACAAGCATAATGGTCCATATACCATCAAGTTGTAGCTGCGAATATTGTCGTTTAATGTCTTGATTGATAGTTCGTGGTACGATTTTTCGATATCTTCCCATTCATGCTTTGGTAATCTTGGATGATCCGTCTCGATGATTTCTTCATCGACTTCTACCTTGTCATCAACAAGAACCTCACTTGCCAATTCAACAGCAGCAAGTTGAGATGCGGCTATAAACCCATCAAGAGCCTCCGTAGAATTTTGAAGTTTTGTTTTCAATAATCCCTTTTTTCGTGCTTCGAGTAGCTCTGCTTCAGCGTACTTATGCGCCAGCTCCATTTGTTCAGCAAGGGCGTTTGGTCGTTCACTGGAAACTAATCTCATGGCGTGCCGTTTCCATTGCTCGCGAAGTTCGAGCCTGAAGCGGCGGATGTCTTGTCGAACGGTGGCCTGCTTGTCGATCCACGGAGGCTGGATATCTTGCCTCTATTGATATAAACATCAGGATATGCGCATAACTTTAATAACAATGAAAACTAACCTGAATAATTCGATTCAAAAAGAATTCTGTCGTATCCAAAAACGGCGACGATATTCGTGCATCCATATCCAGCTTTCCACCTCGAGGTATGTTCTTAAATTGACCTCGAGCTCTCGCATCTTCAATTCGTTCATCAGCTAGTGCCCGCAAACCATGAAGTGTGCCTGGCATGGCTCTAGGAGGGCGAAACCGTTCGGCGTAAATCCTCTTGAACTCTGAGTCTTCTTCGGTTTCAGCTCCCTTTTTTGTTGATGCTTTGCTGGCTCCTTTAGCAAGAGTATACTCTAGAGATTTTTCTCTCGCCTCGGAAATTCTCGTTGAATTCGAAGGCGCTTTCCCGCCCATTGTAGGCATCGGTATGACATTTCCGTTACCTGCTCCGCCAGCTGGTCCGCTCAATCGCGCTCTGCTTCCAAAGGATCCACGACCTCCAGAAACGCGGACAGGTTTATTGACATCAACAAGCATGCGCAGAACTGCATCTTCCTGAGATTCGGTACCCGTCCATGGTTTACTGTATGCAATATCTCTCGTGTGTTTGCTCGCTGAGGAAGGTAGATTTGCAGCAGCGATATGCTGCACATTCTTTTCTTTATATGTTCGACCAACCAAACGCTCTTGGATATCCCTCAACTCTTCCTCGGACATGAAATCTTCATCGGGAACCTCTTTGCCGAATGTAGAATCATGGCGCACAGGTTCGGCCTCTTCGGCGAGCTGCATCAGTCTCTGCGTCATGTATCCGACTTCGTTATCGTCGGCTGTTGATGTTTGCTCGTCAATTGCTTTGCTGTCGGTCTCTGTTCGATCATTATTCTCCGCTGTTGACTCCTGTGTGTTTTCCGATCTCGTGCTGTAAACCATTCTTGCTGACACTTGATCATGATCAACCCGTCTTATCGCTGCTACCGATATCAGGAGTCCACGCGACTGCTGGTGCGCATCAATTGCTTTAAGTAGACATCGAGACACTCTCCTCATTTTTTAATAAATTGTATTCTTCTATTTACTGGCATGATCCGCGTTCTGGGGAAGGCCAATGGCTGATTCAGCTCCTAGGGAATATCGAGGTATCGAAACTGCTGGGAGTTTGCGGAAGTTGTATTGGAATTCTTGAGAGCTTGCTCGCTGTAAAGGCTGCAGCATTAGTATGCAATTAACAGCATCCACACTGCATTAATAATAATAATAATAATAATATCAAAAAATTCAGAAAAATATAAATATTGTTTTTAAAAGCCTATTTTTGTATAAAATGCAATATTCATTGAGAAAAACACATATTTATTAATCCTGGGGGCCAAAATTCCCAAACTTTTTGGGCAATGCCGAGACTTTCGAGCTGGACGATTTCAAGATTGCGGGCTTAGCTCAGTTGGGAGAGCGTCAGACTGAAGTTACACTTCGGTTGTTAATCTGAAGGTCCTGTGTTCGATCCACAGAGATCGCAATTATTTTTGATTATTTTTTGCTTCATTTAATTAAGGAGAGAATATCTCTTGTTTGAGCGTTATTACGGGAGAGAAAAATCTCTTTTTTTCGAGTGTGAAAGTTGAGGTATTAATTAACAAATTATATATCATAAACAAATTACTCCTCTATGCGCGATCATACAAAAAAATCTAAATATCCATGCAAGCAACATTTTCAAAGCAGCATACGTAACTATATCATAAAATCTTCCATTAGTTTACTTCTAACCCAGCAGCTTGAACACCAGCCTCTTGCAAGGTGCTTTGTATATTAACATCCAAAGCTCTCATTTCTGCGTCTTCCTCCTTCGCATCATCGGCGTCGGCTTGCGCTTCTGCGCTATAGCGGGCTTTAAGGCGTTCTTCTATCGTAGGCTGACCTTCAACCAGCCGCCTTCTCTCCTCTTCTAAAATTGCCCTTATAGCCTTGCCAATAGAAGGAAGATCACCTAATAATCCGACATGACCACGATCTGAGCGGACTTTGGCAACAACGTCGAATCCTCTCGGTGGCATCAAGTGACGAGCAGGCACGACTCCATCACCAGGGGAGAAAATATAATCGTCAAATTCTCCGTCTATAATCCCACGTTCCCCATTAACGCGAGCGCCTCGAACAGTGGGCACACTAGCACCGTAGACAACCGCAAGAGGAGGATAGTTCGTCCCAGGATCGTTCACCAGTAAAGACTCCTTGAATTTCTTTGTGCGTGGCAGGACACGTTCAAGATACTGCACGGCTTCGGAAATCGGGATGTTGCTCAGCTCGTTTTGTAGTGATAATTTACCCATTGAAGTAGGCTCGAGAGCGTGCTCAATTCTAGACGATAAGCGCATGTCTTGCTGATGCTGCTGCTGATGAAGAAACTGCTGATGATGCAGATTTTCGGTACCGCCTTCAGAGTTACTTCGATTACTGCGGTTGCCGGACGCAGAAAAACTCAGAAAAGTTGACGAGTCGCGCACGCAAGGAGAGAGACCATATTTCATCCAGGTGTTGACGTCGAAGTAATCGAGTCTGATTTCGCGACCTGTATGTTTGTCCACAAAACATCGCCCGTCAAGCGGCAAAAATACAAAACTGCTTCGCATCGCAAAATTGACCTCAGCTGCCAACACTTTCGTACTCAGCATGACACTGTCGCCGTGCCGAATTGGGCCTAAGATATTGACGCAGCTAGAAGGTGAACCGACATAAACAATACCTCTGAAGAGGGATGGGGCACGTTGCAAAGCTCCATGTGTGATGATACCACCCATAGAATGTCCAATTACAATAGCTCCGTTCCATGACGGACCACGACGATGACTCAGAGCACTTAGAAAGTCGACCAGCTGATCTGCCAACAAATCGTTAGATAAACGCCAGTCGTAGCCAAATTCGTGTACAGTGCATTGCTCGTTTGATTGAAGCCGACGAATTAATCTGCGAGATATATCGACCGGCCCAATATGAGTCAACATTCCATCGGGAATGATATCTCGGTCTGCGTGAATCTCATCGTAATCAGATAATCCGAGTTCAAGGTTGATTTTCCTAATGTTCAAGCCCACTTTGATAGGAATCCAAACTCGTCGGCGCGTCTTTGCATCTCGTAATATACTCCCACGGTATCCACCAATGACTACGACATCGCCTGTCAGGTCGTCCGGAAAATCGTCTTTGGAAGCAGAGGAGAACAGCTGATCGACAGACATTGAAGTTCGCAGGGTTTCTTTGACTGCCCGCAGTCGTGCGTTATCCATTTGATGGACATTTGCAAATTTTCGCTCATCTTCTAGAATAGAGTCCGTCAATGACTCCTCGGTAGAGGTTCGAGTAAATTCAGGACGTAGATTTTCGCTGCTGTCAAGACTACTCTCGATATGAGTTGGTGAAGCAGGGCTGTCCTCTTTGTCTTTGAATAATGAGAGAGAGCGTGCGCGTCGTGAGAGGTTGGTGAATGATGACCGGTGATGCGTGTTTGAGGTGTTGGAGTCGTTTGAGATGGTAGATCTTGATGTTAACTTGAAATCACGAATGTCTTTAAGGGAAGGAAGTGAAGGAGTATGGTATGATGTAGCGAAGGGAAGGGAAAACTGAAAGACATGTCGACTTTGGGTTCCGCTGGTTGAGGTATCAGTCTGCGAGCTGTTGGAGCTAGACTCGAGTTTGACTCTACTCGAGCGACTTGAGAGCGTGAGTGGGCTATCTTCTGGAGTGCCTGTAGCTGCAAATTCGACTGTGCGCGAGTTCTGCGGAGGAGCGACATCAGGGCTGGAAACGGAGGTGCCGCCGATGAAAGACTCTGCCTCGTGCTGTTCGATGCTGGCGAGTTCATTGTCGGAAGTGTCTGAAATACTCGAGGAATCAGTATCATCGTCGTTGCTAGTTACGAGTGCGCGACCAAATACTGGCGACGAAGACTGCGAAAGCAGAATAGGCGATGGCGATTGCGGGTACAGCTGAGGAGACTGCCCGAGATGCTGGCTTTGCTGACCAGACAGCGAGCGCGAATGAGCGCGATTGCGAGATTGGGAGCGCGATCTGGATTTCCGGGAGGGTTCGACTATTCCTGAGAGAGCTTCCCGCAGAGATCTGCCGAAGGACATGGTGTGGAGGACTTTGGAAGAAGCAAGCGAGTCTATGAGTGTAGATCTGCTCGGAGCGGAAGAGATGCGGAAGTAGGAGCACGCGAGCGCGACAGGAGGAGTTGACGGGGAGGATTAAGTAAGATCGGCGGACGAAGATCGCCAGAGATAAGGCTCTGAAGCAGGAATCGCGGAAACAGAAGCTGCTTTTTGTGTACGGCGGAGTTGGGAAGAGAAAGAGTGTGGATTTGTTTCTGGTAAGTTTGGGCACGCGAACACGCCGGAGAAACAAAAGGCTTGGGAAGAAGACGAGACAAGATTTCCGCCGCTATGCGCTCTTTTTCAGCTTCTCTATGATGCGTACGATCCGTACAAACGTACGGTTATTTGCTAATATATCGTATACTATAAGCAGTTTGATTATATAACTACTCATAATATCGTACAACAACACACTCGGGGATCAAACGCCTTTCTGCCCAGCAAAGAGTCCCTCGGCTCCACGGGAAAATCGGATGCCGAGCCTTCGATAGTCGGATGCAGTGCCTGTGTAAGACTGCATATTTAAAGTTAAGCGGAAAACGTTAATGTATTCGTATGGCAGTGCGCCGTGGCACAGAATGGGGCGGTGCAGCTAGCCAGGCGCGTTGTTTACAGTTTGCCGGCCCGGCGTGAGTCGTTTTGACACTGTGAGCAGAGCGAGGGCAGTGTTTACCTTCACGAACAGACTTGTTTTAGTTTGCTTAGCCGCGTTCGACAGGACCAGTGTCGTCAAAGCTGCACTATACTCCGTTAGAAGCACAAGGAGTTGTTGCTAGTACTTCACTCTCATCTGCTTGCCGGCTCATCCCTTGCTTGGACGCAATAACAACATGGCACCTCCTATTCCTGCCTGGGTAGCAACCCAGAACAAAGCATTCCTGCGATGGACCAACTCTCACCTTGAAGCTCACTCTGTCGCTCCAGTGTCTTCTTTTGAGACTGACTTTTCGGATGGTGTGAAACTTATTCAGCTGTTGGAGATAATTGGCAACGAGAGCCTTGGTCGGTATGCGACGCGTCCGAAAATGCGTGTTCAAAAGGCAGAGAACGTGATCGTTGCATTGGAGTATATCAAGCGTCGGGGAATCCAGCTCTATAATATTGGCGCTGAAGATATTGTTGATGGGAATATCAAACTTATCTTGGGAATGCTTTGGACATTGATCTTAAACTTTTCCATTTCTGAAATCAGGTACGGCCTGCTGCATATTTGTCAGATTATTGCTAACAGTATAGTGCCGAGGGTCATACTGCTAAAGAAGGTCTACTTCTCTGGTGTCAGCGCAAAACCGTAAACTACAGAGATGTGCACATCACTGACTTCTCTTCAAGTTGGAACGATGGACTTGCATTGTAAGTTGTCTAGTGATCAGGCCTTGGAATGGGGCTAACTTGTCATAGCTGCGCTCTTCTGGATCGTCATCGTCCTGATCTTATTGATTTTGAGAAACTAGATAAATCTGATGCAAAGGGGAATATCGAACTGGCCTTACGTCTTGCCTCTGAAGAAGTCGGCATTCCCGTACGTTCCCATTCTGCTTATGCTACAGAGACATACTGATCATGATAATTATATAGCAACTTCTCGATGTCGAAGATGTATTAGTCGCCAAGCCGGACGAACGCTCGATCATGACATATGTTGCTCACTGGTTCCACGCATTCTCTGCGCTCGACAAAATTGAAACTGCTGGCCGTCGCGTTGAGAAGTTTGTCGAGGTAATGTCATCTAGTATTGATCTACAACATTCATACGAGGAGCGAGTGGATGCGCTGCTTAAGCAGATTGCAGCGCAAATAAAAGCGTGGGAGAGTGCTTTGTTTTCAGGGTCATACACCGACGCTAAGAAGCAAAACTCTGAGTTTTTATTGTACAAGACGAAAACAAAACGAAACTGGATAGCTGAAAAGACTCAGATTTCTTCCATGCTAGGCAATATCAAGACTAAACTCACAACTTACGGTTTGAAAGAGTATACGCCTCCCCGCGGGCTTGGGTTATCTGATCTTGACGCAGCTTGGAAACTACTCTTGCAAGCCGAGGCAGTGAGATCTAAGCGGATAAATGAAGCAATTAGAGATATCAAGGAAGATTTACGAAAAAAATTTGCTGAGACTGCAAATACCATTTCTGAGCAAATCGAAGCAATTTCAATTGACTTGATTGCACTTGATGGCGAACTAGAAGAGCAGCAAGAAGCCGCGCACAAGATCGAAGAAAAACTCAAACCAACCGAAACTCTTCTTGGATCGTTAAAGCGTTTAATGTGGAGTCTCGAGGAAGCTAAAGTTGAAGAAAATGATTACACGGTTTATTCCTACGACGAGCTTGAATATGAATTTCAGCTTGCGCGGGAGGCTATCAACAAGAAACTTGCATTTATAGAGAACCAGATTGTAGCGCGGAGTATGACGAATTTGACGCCGATACAACTTGAAGAGTTTGAGTCTGTATTTAGATATTTCGACAAGAGGCAGAAAAACACTCTCGAAGAGGTAGAATTTGCCGCGGCGCTGGCTAGTTTGGGATTGGTATACAGCGAGGAGGATATGAAAATGGTATACGATGATGTGCGAGAAGGAGAGTCAGCTGTCTCATTCGAGCAGTTTATCAGATTCATGGTTGACGTTACCGAGGACCAAAACACCGCTGAGCAAGTGTTGCAGTCGTTTATGGAAGTCGCTGAGGGAAAGCCGTATGTGACTGAGTTTGACTTGAGAAACTCGCTCATTCCGGATGGTATGATTGAGCAGTTGGAAGGCATTATGCCGAAAGATGAGTCCGGAGCGGGTTTGGATTACGTGCAGTTCATGGAGAAGCTCTGTCTTTGAGAGCGTTGATCGGATCTGTGGTGCGTATTGGTGTCATATCGTTTGGAAGCATTTTTTTTTGTATATACAATTTTGAATTTGGAAATGCATGTGAACAGACTTTTTGGAAAGTCCTAATCAGAGTCCCAGACCTGAATGATACCCAGAGTACTACAACTGATCATCTGTGCTCTCTTTGGATGGTATGCCACACAACTAACCACATTCTTCGTCTTGCCATCTGCAGCATAAGCACCGCCACCGGGCGAATTCAGCTCGTGCACGACTCTCCCCGATAACATCTCCCAGGCGTATATCTTGCCATTTTCGCTGCCACTAAGAACGTAAATATCGTTTTCGCCAAAACATGAACGGATTCGGTAGTCGGAGTTTTTATGGCCGGTGAAGGATTGTAGAAGGGTACCGTTTGATTTGTCGAAGAGGCGGATTTTGTTGTCGAGGGTGGAGATTATGAGAGTGTTTGAGTCTGTTGAGTCTTGAATTGAGGTTACGGGGTCTAGCAAGGCCAACTTGTTAGCTGCTATCAAGAGAGGGGAGTAGAGATGGCTTACGGCCAATTAGATCTTCTTGTAGTTGTCCTTTGCGTAGATCATATATACGGACATATCCATCAACGGATCTAAGATATTGTTAGCATCGGGATATCAAGCAGCGAGTAGAGAAGATACCCGGTAATAATTTGATATCCAGAGACCTGGACACTAGAAACACTATCTTTCGCCTCTTCAAGCATCTGAATCGGTTTTTGTGAAGACGACTTCATATCCCACAGACGCACCGAAGTGTCGTAAGACGCGGACGCGACTATTGAGGCGTCAGAGTTCAAGGCGACGGCGTTTACGCGCGCGGTGTGGCCTGCGAATCTGCGGGTGATGGTGCCGGAGGTCACATCCCAGAGGAAGACTGTGCGATCTCCACCGCAACTGACAAACTATAACACAGTTAGAGTGGTCGCGAGAGAGCGAAGAGGGAGATACTTTTGAGTTATCGTGGGATACGGCTAGATCAAGGACTTCATATCCATGCTGGAACGTTATTAGCATTGAACACACAAAGACACTCAACAGATAGCCATAAAAAGCATGGTGCATACTCCTTGATATGCTTTAATCAGTTTTGAAGAATTGGGATTCCACAGGACGATTTGTCTGTCCTGACCTCCGCTGAGGATATATTGTCCGGAACTGTTATAAGTAACCACATGCACTGGACCATTATGTTGCTATAGATTTCACCGAGTCAGATTATACGAACATGATAATAACAATGATATGAGTATACCTTCAAAGGAGGGTTCTTTGCATATATGGGAAACGGCATTTCCCATGCTCTGAGCCGGCATCAGGCAGTGTCTTTGATTGAGTCGTCTGTTGTCCCAGCACTATACACTGAGAAATTGCATTAATACGACTAATGAATTACGTAATAATACAATGTAAGGAGGGTGTCCTATTACAGAAACAAGCTAAGTTAGCCGTACTGCGGGTGAACTATAAATGAACTGGAAATACGTGGGGGAAGAAGAAAAAGTCCCCTCGAAAGGCCAATAAATACAGAACTATGAACAAGAACGACTGAATGAGTACAAGAGCAGTTTTAAACAGATATTCAATAACTACAACAACGCAAATTAGCAAACAATGAAGCACTTTTGGTACTTTGACTGCGCTTTTCCAAGCATTCTCAGCCGCATAAAAGCCCACTAAACGCAATAAACGCGTAAGAAACGCAGTATTTATGCCAAATTTAGCTGACGCGTGTGCAGTACAGTCGCAGTAAACGGCCTCCTGCAGCGCCTAACTCTGCGTCGGCCCTAATCTGTCTTCTCTCTAGCTTGGCTGCTCTCCCCCTTGTGCAAGCTCTGGCACTTCTCTGTCGCGAGCTTAGAGAATCTGTGAGAGCGTGTGTGTGCGCGTCTGTGAACAGACGAGGGCGTACCCAGAGCACAATCGCAGCCGGTTCCAGTCTAAAGGCGCTTCCCGACAGCAACGGCCCAAACGGTTAAGCAGGCTTCCTCGTTGTGCTGTGCCGTCCTGAGTCCTTCCTAATTACTTTTGTCTCCAACGTGCATTCACGCGCTATTTCTCCAGTCACTTATCAGGCACCGCTAGAAAAGACATACGAGAAGCAGGCAGCCACGGGAAAGCGCAATGGCTCCTCTTTTGAAAGCGATTCGAGTCAAGTTAAGGTCGAGGCGACCGCTCGTACGCGCAGTTTTCATTGTCTTCATCTTGATAGTAATTTTCTCGCCAAAGAGAAAACATGCTCATTTGAATTCTACGCGATCCGACTCATCGGCAGCAGCATCATTGGCAGAGACAGCTGATTTAGGACAGCAGCCATCTAGGGTAGAAGACTCCTCGTTCCAGCCTATCATCAATACTCACGAAGAGGTAGTCGACCACAACGATCAGGTTATCAGCGAGATTCACAATGAGCTTGACAACGGTGAAGTCACTTTCCATGATAGCAATGATCTTGACAGCGGTGAAGTTGCCGGCAGTGGTAGCAAGAAGCAGGCAATTGTCGACCCGGCACTGATATCAGCTGGTCATATTGTACCTGACTTGCCAACTTTAGAGACCTCAGCTACAACCGAGCCTGAGCATGATGCTGAGTTCACTGACCGACCTCTGAAAGCAGACGCAAAGATTTTGCAAGAAATTGCAAACAGGGCTGCAATTGAGGCGGCAAAGACCTTTGCTGAGGAAAAAGAGCGCACAGTGTATATAATCAACTCGCCACGGTACCATTTCGAGATTGTGTTGCCGGTTTTGAATATTTTCTCAGTGCTCGAGAACGTGAACGTGACACTTTTTGCTCATCCGTTGGGATACACTCGATTTGGAGTCGGTCCGTGGTTAGATCATTACTCTATGAACGAGCTTGTAATGCACCACGTCGACACGCTACCTGAATTTCACGGTACCGTGCCAGATTTGATTTTCTTGACATCGTGCGTTGAGGATACACAGATTATACGCGCAAGTTTGTCATACTACCTACAGAGAGGAAGTAGGGTGATGTGCATTGTTCACGAAGCACAGCGATGGAATCTCGACGATCCAGACACAGAACGATCAAAGTACAAGGAAGAGATTCGGTATATGATTCCATGGATCAAGAAGAAGAAGTGGGATATTGTAACCCTTTCGTCTAATGTGCAAAGCTATGTCAAGGAGAATTTCCCGAAATATTTCCACACACGCGACACGGTCGTATACGATCCCCCAGTATTCTATCCTGTCTTTCAGCTTCCGGAGGCGCGTATTCTACTAGAGCGCGAGTGGCCGTTTGTGGCTATTGTAGGCAAGCTAGAGCCATGGCGACGCGACTACAATAAGATTTTCAAGCAGTACGAGATGTTCAATTCGCCTTTCAACCTATCGCTGATAGGCAGCGGTGTTCCGTTAGACGTCCCCGAGTCTATCAAAGAGCGAGTGCGGTTCGAGCTCGATCTCGAGTTTCCCGAGTACTTCAAGGCGATATCGCGTGCGGCGGCGGTGGTCCCGTCGTTTGCGCAGCACGATTATTTAGTCTCACAAGCGTCGAGTTCAATTGCGACGTCGGTGATCACGACGACGCCGGCGCTGATGACGCGCGAGATGTTGCAGGCGTACTCGTACGTGACTGAAGACGCGGCATGGATTCAGGAGGATGGGGAGACTGAGATGGAGGCTATTGCCCGGGTTGCCGCGTTGGGACCTGATGCGTGGTGGGCACGCAAGGAGCGTCTTGCGCGGTTACGAGACGAGCTGATATTGAGGAACGTTGATTTCTTGGGCGAGTATTTGAAGAAGCTCAGGCGGTAGTGAGGATGTAAATTAGCAAGGAGCCGGATTGTGAAGGGAATTCACGATTTGATTTTTGTAAATAATTATTTATATAGATATTGGGTATTTTGATTAAGATCATTTTCATTAGTCAGTTGTCACTTGGATGTGAGTTTGGCATATATTGCCAATATGAAGATAAGCTCTGGCGTATATTGGAATACTTGAGCCAGTAGATCAGACGACAATATATTAGCATACGAATTGAGTAGAATAGTGAGCATTTATACGACAAACAAGAGTGTGGCATACAACAGACGACTACATTGCGATATTAAGATAATCGGAAACGTTGGATGAGCCAAGGGGTTGCTACGTCATCCATCGAGGTACAGTACTCAACTACAGCCCTAGTCCAACAAAGGAGGCCATTACTAATAAAGCGAATAGCTCAGAATAGAACAAGAACAACAGAATAAGACAATAAATACATTTTGAATACAAGAATGACAAAACACAACTAAAGGTTTATATATTGCTGACCAAAAAGAAGAGTTTGAAGAGGAACTGAAGAGACGATCATATGCAAAGAGATCACGATCTTGTAAGGTGACTGGCAATCATCCCCCCGCACTGTGACTCTTTGCTGTATCGCAATACTTTGCTCTTCAACCAGGAACATGCTATTCTGGTATTCTCAAATATCTACACCACATATCTTCTCCCGTTCATCGTCCTGCAGGAACCAGGCACCTATCCTTCCAATACCAAGGTACCGTAACCCGTCTCTCTTCCAACAGTCAAGAGCCGACTGAGCCCGAACTTGCGGGCGCATGCAAAGTGCAAATAAGGTTTGTATAAGAAAGTTTAATTTATAAACCCTAATTGGCGAGAACTGAGTTTAAATCACGTGAATGGTCCCTGCGTTTCTCCGCAAATGCCAGCGATCTTCCGGTTTTGAAGCGCCGCGAAGTTGCTAAGAATGAAGCCCACGCGATCCACGCGGGCGACTTCGTGGACTGAGTCCACGCGAGTGTGCTCATCACAGCAGTTATGCGTCTATCACATCGTCTGTGTACGCGTGAACTGCACGAGAGCTGCTGCGTCTTGTCACTGAACTCCTGTGAAGTGCACTTTGAGCTGCTCGGCATTGCAAGGCACACGTGTGCCTGTGAAGAACCAGAATTACTGTATTATTTTATCTTTCCCAGCAACCGAAATTTCTCGCCGGACTGTCCGCTGTCTCAGATTTCCCATCACTGCTCGTAATCCCATCGCTGACGTTTAAAAGTCGCCGTACCCTTCCTCTCTTTTTCTTTTCTTTTCCCTGCCCTGCTTCTGTCTCTGCCCTGTCACTACTCTGCCCTACTCTGCTCTGCTCCTCCTACTCCGTAAAATGTCATCCGCAGTCAGTCTTCGCCATTGGATGCGTCCAATGCGCCTTGCCTCAATCTTCCTCCTCGTCTGCTTCCTCCTCATCATCCTTCCGCGCAACGAGGGCTCGTCCACAGACATCACCAGAATGCCCTTCAACACACAAACACGGCCACTCGTCAGCTACCGAAAAGCAAACCAGCTCAAACTTGAAAAGGTCCATTCTGATGCTCGTCTTGCCGCAGAGGCTTACATGCAAGCTGCAGCTCAACTAGAACAGCAGCTCCAGAAGGACAGACAGGGTAGCATAGTCGAACCATCATCCGTTGCTCCGATTGTCGCCCAGGCTGGCATCTCGCCAGAAGCCGCTGAAAAAACTAGAGCAGAAGGAATACCTGGTGTGGCCTCTCTTTCTTCCTCCTCTTCCACTTCAGCACGAGTCGCAGACCTGAACAGGATCCGCGAGCAAATCCACAAAGACATCCCACCACACGTCATGGAAGATGAGTACGACCAGGACCGCGCTATCCACGAGCTCTTCCTTAAGCTTAATGGCGGACGAGACCTTGGCACTGCTATTCGCGACAGGTATCCCAATATCGCCGCTCCGAAGCTACAGCAGTCTAATATGAAGCGATCCACAGTCTCTGACGATGACGGGGATATGTCTGTCGACTATCTTCTCTACGTCGAACACAATGCGCATGCTAAAGATCAAGCATCCGATGCCAAACCTGCTTCGAATATTATCAAAGAAGGTCGACGACGGCGGAAAGTAATCAGCTCTGTAGAGCAGTTGCTTCAACAACGCATGGCAATTCCCACGGATTAAAAAGGTTATACTTTGTATTTTCACTTGTTTATGCTTATATTAATGTCTATTGCGGTTTCTGGGTAATCAATGATACAATATATGTACACTCCATTTCATTCTCTTTCCCTTTCGCCGTTTAAACTGTTACTCTTTCATTCGCTGCCTTGGATCCTTTGCCTGCCTTATTCCAAGCCAATGCAACCGAGCTAAGATCCCCGCATGGCTAATGACGGCATAATCAGTCACATGGCAAACGATTACTAATTAAACCATAATTTTAATAGTAATCAATAACGTAAGCAACAGATCCGGCGAGGAACTCTATTGTCCTTTATCGGACTCTGATACGAGCGACGGGAGCAGAGGACAGCAGCAAGGCAGGAAATCAGATCCCTGGTCGACGTAGGGGATTTCTGAAAGTTGACGATTTACCGTTGATGCAGAATTGGCTGCTGTTGTTATTATAAGCAAGCATAGTTCTTTTTCAATACGCGTTCTGCAGCAATTGGTGTTCAATTTTACTAGGCGAGACGTCATACTCCAACTTCTCTCTTGTTCGCTTTCTTATCAACTACAGTAGCATTCTAGCCTGCCAATTACTATAGTGCATCAATAATGGGTCAGCTAAACAGTAACGAAGCAAACCTGACAAAGTTCACACCTCAAGAGGTGTCTTCGCGGTTTGCAACCAGATGCGGTCAGCAGTTTACTGGAATCGAGCTATGGGCATTCAAGGTGTGTTTGAGCAATGAGATTCTGATTTGACGAGATGTTAAACAAGACACAGGATGTTTTTCGGAGAAATGCAAAAACTCATCAGAGTAAATACTACTGGACTCTAGAGAGTTTGTATGTTTACTTTAATGCCTGTCATAATGCCCATTACTGACATGTAATTAACAGCGTCGGATTCCTCGAGATCCCCGAGTCAGTTTCAGAGTCTTCTCGTATATTGTATTCAATGGTGCACTATCTTTGTCTCTTTCCATTCATCCGTCCTCGCGATCCGCCTATCGCATTCTCGCAAACCATGCCGACCACGATCACCTTCGAAAACATGGTTAAAGTCGTTGTATTGTTAACTGGTCGATACCGGAAGATTCTTACTGGCGACTACGATTTTATAAAATTACTGTTTTGCGCGATTGCTAATTACGAGCAAGCAATGCAGCTTGATCTAGAACAACGAGAGAAGAACGCAGACTCTGAGCAGACGACAACAGCTCATAGCGAGAAAGCTGCCCCAGACCCTGAGCCGGCAAAGTCTACCCCGCAAGACTCAAAAGCTGAAGAAAAGACTGGTTTTTGGGACAAGAAAATGGCGCAGTTTGACAAGTTCACTGATAACTTATTAAAATCGGAGAAAGAGAAACAGGCCGTTGCTGGCTCATCAGCATCTATGACTTCAACCGATGACGAAATGCTCGCTGCTAATCTGGATAACATTGATAGTTGGTTTGATTTGGATTTGATCAAGTCTTATGATAGTGTCAACATTGATGAGTTAAAAGTTTCACCTACATCTTTATACCATCTCTTTATTTTGCTGATGGCAATCGCGCCTCTGCAAGCGCAGGAGTCGCTAACCACATACGCCGACCATTTCGAAGAACCGATGCTGGCAAAGTACAAGCACCTTGCAAAGTCTATGACAAGATCATTTGTTCCAAAGTGGACACTCAAGGATCCTCAGGACGCCGAATACCTCAAAACTAATGGAATCAGCTACTCACGATTTTTTAGTGTCGTCACGTCTGTGATGCCTTTTGCATTTGATGGCCTTGGAGTATTGTTTGAGCATTTCTTGTTTAATCGTCGCATTGCTCCAGATACGCCCAAGCCACCTTCAATTCACGACGACGAAATTCTTCCCGGATCCCCCGTCAAGCATCCATATACCTTCTTAGATGAACACGAGGGGTTGGAGGAGTTAGACGAAAACGGAGAGGAGCGACCCGAGCTTCCTGTTCACTTGCGCCCTCGTCTTCCCGAGCCTACGAGGCTCATGAACGCGGGAACGATCGGCCAGCTTGCGACATTCATGAACGTCAACAGTTTCCAACTATATGGTGGACTGCGTAAATTGTACGCTGGATCTGAAGCTGGATTTAGTATGGGATCTTTTGAGCAAAAGGTATTTAAATGGAACGCACCGACAATCGTGCTGATCCAGGGGTACATGATGGACGATAACGGACGTGGAGCGCGCGAACGAGCATTTCTGGATCAGATCCCGCCAGTTAGATACCCGAATAGTTGCTCGATGGTGAAACAGCATAATGGAGAGGTGGTGTTTGGTGCGGTTGTTAATACCCCGTGGAAGAACTCAAACAAAAGTATGTTTCTTCGGTTTGGTTACTTCGAGTCTCTATTTAGAGCTTACTAACTGAGAATGCAGCGTGCTTCGGTGATAACGCGACTGCTTTATTCCAACTAGAGCCCATGCAGGATGTGTTCAAAGCGCGGTCGTACAACGAAAACTACGTATACTTCTCTAAAACTCTTGGTATCGGTTTCGGAAATCTCCCGCCTAAGCAAAATTCCCATCAGAACAACGGTCTTCCACAGTACGCCTTTGGTGACGTCTCACTTACTCTCGAGACATCGTTTGAATTTGGAGTGTTTAGAAACGTCGGCTCCGAAACGTTCAAAAACTCTCAGATTCGTGAATACCTCGATTTCGAAGACCGGTTCTGCATTACCGAGCTAGAAGTCTGGGGTGTTGGCGCCGACGATGTCCTTCGCGAGCAAGCCAAGCTATGGCAATGGGAAGAAAACGAAGCATTACGACGGAAAAATGTTAATCTTTCAAAGGATATCGAGGAGAGTCGGGCGCTGCTCGAGATGGCAGGATTGGTCGGTGGAGGAAATCGGTCTGGCGGTAGTGCTGCATAGGTTTTTTTACTCGATTTGTTCGTACAGATTTTGTAGTTCAAGTTGAGGGTTCTATTGTAAATTTTGGGGACACTTAACTAAGGCTGTAAAGGAAAATACGGTACGCTATATTATTCGCCGGTATTATTCACAGACCTTTTTGATGCGATAGATTTCTGCGATAGTACCGATGCTATATTTTTGATGCGGTTGAGTGGCGATAGTCGTGGCGGTATTGATTCTTCATCGCGGTTTTTAGTAGGGTAAAAGACTTTAATCATGATGAGTTGTATCTCGAGCCACTGTATCTTGTAAACACAAAGACAGTCCAAATTTCAGCAATTAACCACTAGCACCGCAATATATGGTAAACAGATAACTATAATAACTAAACTAAGCTCATATTACTATATTACTTGATAATTTTTATTCATGTCATTTAGTTACTTGGGATTTAGTAAGGGTTAAGATACGCTGGGATTTATTGTAGAATATTTCATGTCACAATCCACGACTACAGTCATAGCATCGGTGGTTATATATAGCATAAGTAGTCGGGTCTTCAGGCTGTGGATCAGATGTATCGTAGCCATCGCTCAGAAGTAGATAGTCTTGACGAATACCACGCGTTTCCATTGCTGAATCACAAAAATATGTGCGTATGAAGAGAATACTTGTAGGACAGTGATAGGTGATGCAATCAGAGAACGAGGAATGCACTATATATAAGTATATGACTGACGGGGATGTAGTCTGGATTCTTCGAAGAGACAGATAGGCTTGCAAAGCGCGTCGACGCGTTAACTCTGGCTGAATTACCTACATAGCCTACTCTGTGTCTTATAAACACAAAGACAGTCAAAATCTGAGCAAATCATACTATATAATAAAACAGATACAATAATTAAATTACGAATATTTTTCTGTTTTATTTGAATATTTTTTTAAGTTATTTCCGCTATTTTTGCTGTTGAAAACGCGTGGTATAGTTTGTATAATTTATATGTAGTTCAAACACGATTGACCTCGCAGAGCAGCGCAAAGAGCTTTCATGTCATGATAGTATTGCAGAACAGAAATTCGGCATTATAGTATCTGCAAAAACACTGCAATTAATGTAGAATATTATTTAAATAAAACAGGAATATTTGAAGAGTCGAATTGCTACTTTTGTTTCTATTCTATACTGTAGTTGTGAATGGTTTGCTGGAAATGGGCAGTTTCGTGTTCTTTCGCAAGTGATATTTTTTGACTACTATATTGATAATTTATTATGGATATTATAGCTCATTTAGCAAGGGTCAAGATACGTTTGATGGATACAAGTAAATGAGTGACGGGGATTGAGTCTGCCGTCCTAGGAAGAGACAGATAGGCTTAGAAAACGCGTCGACGCGTTAAAAGACCAGTCTAAATGAATCAACGGGGACCTAAGGAATCGCTTCTACTCGTTCCTCACTCATCTGCCACACTTGATGGCGCTGTGTATTTACGATTCGCGATATTTACGATAATCGCCGATATCGCGGCGATAAAAGGCAATAAAAAGCTGCGATAATTATTGGCATCATTTCCAACTGTAAATAAGATACCGAATAGACGAATTCCGCGATTACCGTACCTGTAACAGCCCTACTTAACGTTTTATGAGCTGAAAGCTATGTATATTTTTTTATCATTGTATGGAATTGGTGACAAGAAGATCAAGCAAACACTTAGAAGACTGATTCGAGGAGAACTTCAGTAGTGAATTAATTAATTTTGGTAGCAGTTCTTCGGAATTTAGCAATATAGAGCACTCTGTAGGACTGTGTAAATGGTACCATAATAATGACTGGGACTGAGCCAACTCAACTTCCTCGATGCCTGGTTTCTCGTGAGTGTCTCAAAGTATTCAGGCAGCAGCGACGGCAGCAATGAGAATAAAGATACGGACCTGGTCTGCTGGTAGACAGAGTATAGCTACTGCAAGTGTGCTTAGTGCGAGACGCCGGAGTATTGGTACGCGCCAGCTACACGCTTCAGCTGTGCTGAAGACAGAGAATTCCGAGACTGATCCATCTTTGGATATCATTAAACATATTACACAGCGTGGGCTTCTAAAAGAAGTAACCGAGTGCGTATATCATGGTACTTATGTTTAAAATGGCTATACTAATATATAATCAATTGCGTCTATAGCGGCCAGAATTTAGCGAATGAATTGAGTAATGGATTGAAGACGGCGGTATATTGCGGAGCAGACCCGACTGCAAAGTCACTCCATGTTGGCAATTTGGTGCCATTAATAGGAATGATACATTTTGGAATTAGAGGACATAATATGATTGGTTTGGTAGGTTTTCTGTTAGAATAGCCAGTCTGCGTGTATTGTACTTACGTTGAGCAGGTTGGAGGCGCGACTGTCGAAGTAGGCGATCCCTCTGGTCGAACGACAGAACGCACAAAAATGGAAGACGGTGTGCGATTAACTAATGAGGAAAAGATTTCTCTCCAAATGAAAGGAATCCTCGAAAATGCACTTGCCTACGCTAGATCGAAGGGATTCACTAATATTGGAAATCTGATCATGACCAACAATGCAAACTGGTGGAAAGATATTTCGTTCTTAGGATTTATGGATATTATCGGCCGTCATCTTCGTGTTCAAGAAATGTTAAAACGACAAAGTGTACAATCTCGAATCTCATCCGAAGCCGGTATCGGATTCAACGAGTTCACATATCAAGCAATGCAAGCCTACGATTTCTTTCACTTATACAACTCTCACGGTTGTCGTGTCCAGATTGGTGGGAGCGATCAGTATGGAAATATTGTCTCTGGAGTCGATTTGACTTCACGATTGCAGTTTGCGCGCAAAATGGATAAGATCTCGACGTATGGCGTTACAACACCGTTGCTAACCACGGCAACTGGTGAGAAATTAGGAAAATCAGCTGGTAACGCTGTATGGCTAGATCCTGAGCTTACAAGCCCATTTGCGTTATATCAATACTTTGTCAGACTACCAGACGCTGATGTCGAGAAGTATCTCAAGATCCTGACATTGATGCCGTTATCCGAGATCGAGCAGGTGGCCAAACTTCACGCGGAGGATGAATCATTACGCCTCGGACAGCACGCTTTAGCGAAAGAAGTTACGGATATGATTCATGGACCTGAAGCCGGTGATCGCGCGCGGATCCAGTCGAAGATCTTGTTTGCGACGCCTAATGAAGGAGTAGATTTTTCTGCCCAGGCGATAATTGAAGCGTTTGAAGGAGACGCGCAGTTGAAGTTTCTTCTTGGAAGTGACATTTTAGATCAGAAATTGACACAGGTGATTAAGCTTGTTGATGATAGATCAGGAAGTATGTTTTTTAGAAGTACGCGCGATATCAGTGCTAACTCTTTATTCTTCTAGAAGCGATTAGAGATCTGATCCTTGGAGGAGGCGTCTACGCCGGCAAACAGTTAACCAGAATCAACGACGTCAAAATAACTGTGACCCGCGATTTACTGATTGATGACAAACTATTACTGTTGAGATTAGGAAAAGCAAATATGCAGCTAATTGCTCTGCAGTAGAGAAATCATTGAGAGTGGACTGGTTGCATATGTAAATAGACCAAAGACTGCTTCTCGACGTGTTGTATATAAATATTAGATGCATGTACATAGTAATTAATCGATTATATATGATTCAATGTTATCTGAAGATGCTATTGTTAGGTGATTTGGTAAGGGCGAGTCGAGGACGCGTTTGAACTACTACTACACTGAGCGCCGACACTGAGCAGTCTACCACGCGGAGAATTATGAATAATACTGAAGCATTATACAATAAACATGATAGTATGTATATAGCATTTCAATTCATTTTACTATTCAACTGCTGCTGCGGTGTCCTGCAAACTTGATACCGAGACAAAGCGCGTTCCAAACCTTAGTCGCGTGCCTTGGCTTGTCGCGTAATTGACTCGCTCCCACTTAAACTTGCATTCTTCTCCCAACCAACGCGTCTCAACGCTCACTCACTCCTCACACACGCGCTCGTGGCTTCACTCTTTCAATTGAACACACCCTCATTTTTTTCACGTTGTATAGGACTATTTATTGATACTAGAGATTAGTGATGGCGCCGGCAGCTAAATCATCGACGCCAGCTTCGTCGGGCAAGAAGCAGCGAACGCTTGCCAGTTTCTTTGGCAAGCCGAAATCAGAGCCCATCTCTAGCTCCCCTCCTGTTCCCTCGCAAAAGAAGAAAACCGCAGAAAAACCAAAGAAGACGATAATTGAGGCGCAACTTGATAGTGATCCGGTTGTCGAGGAGCAGGTAACCGTTGTGAAGAAGAAGCTTGATCAGCGCGCAAAAGACGCGTTTCCGTCGCCGGATACGCCGTCGGTGAATAACAGTAGCCCCGAGCTTGAAAGAGACCAGGATCAGGAGCAAAGTAGTAGCCAAATTTCTCTTGGAACACCGTCTAGACGAGTATGTATCGAGTCTTTTTGGTATAAGCAGTGCAGACGCGACTGACGGAGTTACAGACCAGGACACGCGTTCGCTATTCAGAACTTTCAGACGAAGATGAGGATCAAAATCGGTCCTCTAACAAGAGTAAGCTTAAATAACTATGTGTATTAATACTTGATTATGTGAATACTAACTGAAATCATAGAGTCGAAACGGGCAAAGATCGAGTCTGAAGAGCCGGAAGACGAATTTGTTCCACCTATTAACGCCAAAGATGATGCCTCTGACCGTAAGTCACTTTTTTTTAATTATTGTCTGATTAACGCGGGTTGACACAACTCGTAGATGAATCCGATGTAGACATGGAGGACTATGACTCAATGGACGATTTTGTAGTCGACGATGATCTCGATGAAGATGACGAACCCAAAAAGAAGCAGAAGAAGACAAAGAAAACCTCTACAGTCAAGGCCGAGACTCCTCCTAAGCACACTCCTATTAAACAAGTTGTTTCATCCAGAGTTCCTGGTGTTTTACAGTCTAAATTCGGTGCTGCTGCTGGTCCTTTGGTGCGCGACGCGACCACCACGCCAGACTCCAGCGCGAAGCGACGCGTCTCGCCGACATCTGCGTCAAAAGCAACACCCGACAAAAAGCCTTTTGAACAGCAGAATGAGGAGAGATATGCTTGGCTGGTCGATGTTAAAGATGCAGATGGACATCCGATTGATCATCCGGATTATGATCCTCGTACTTTGTTTATCCCGAAATCTGCATGGGCAAAATTTACCGCATTCGAGACACAGTACTGGGTGAGTCGAAATCGCGAGGAAGGGGTGCAAATGGTGATAAATGCTAACTAATAACAGGAGGTAAAATCCAAAATGTTTGACACCGTCGTCTTTTTCAAAAAGGGTAAATTCTACGAACTTTACGAGCGCGACGCTGATATTGCTCACGGCGAATTCGATCTCAAATTAGCTGGTGGTGGACGAGCGAATATGCGACTTGCTGGTGTTCCGGAGATGTCGTTTGATTACTGGGCTGCTGCCTTTATTGGAAAGGGACATAAGGTTGCAAAGGTTGTTCAGACTGAGACCATGCTTGGAAAGGAAATGCGCGAGAAGGCGACTAAGAAGGAAGAGAAGATCATTAGACGTGAGCTAAGCTGTGTCTTGACTGGTGGTACGCTTGTTGACGAGACAATGCTAATGGACGAGATGTCTACTTTTTGTGTTGCGATTAAAGAAGCGACTTCTGAAGATGGTAACCCCGTCTTTGGCATTTGCTATGTCGACACCGCCACTGGCGCCTTCAGTCTCACGCAATTGGCTGATGACGTTGATTACAACACTTTTCAGACCGTCATAGCGCAACTTCGTCCTAAAGAACTGGTTCTGGAAAAGGGAGTAATCTCGCCCCTTGCAGTTCGTATTATCAAGAACAACACTTCCCCAGGAACGATCTGGAACTACATTAAGCCTCGGGTTGAGTTTTGGCCGGACGATATTGCTCTAGAGGAGCTTTTCCACGGAGGATATTTCCCAGCTGAGAATATTGATGATCGAAGTCAATGGCCTGAACTTTTGCAGAACATCGAAGAGCAACCATTTGCACTTTCTGCTTTTGGTGGTTTGCTTTGGTATTTGAGACATTTGAGAATCGACAAGGAGTTAGTATCTCTTGGAAATTTCACAAAGTATGATCCAGTCAGAGTCTCGACCTCGCTTGTTCTTGACGGACAATCTCTGCAAAATCTTGAGATCTTTGCAAATTCTTTTGATGGCAGTGATCAAGGTACTCTGTTCAGACTATTAAACAGATGCATTACTCCATTTGGAAAGCGACAGTTACGCAATTGGCTTTGCCACCCTTTGCAGGATGTTAATATGATCAATGCACGACTTGATGCTGTTGATACCTTAAATAATAACTACGAGCTTCAGAGTATTTTGGAGAAAGGCCTATCTTCATTACCCGATCTCGAGCGCTTAGTTTCACGTATCCATGCCGACAAATGTAAAGTTTCAGATTTCCTTCGCGTGATTGAAGCCTTCGAGCAGATTTACGATTTGCTTGTGACATTGCGCACCCAGTTCGAGATAGACGGGCTGATTGGAAAACTGATTGAAACCGTGCCTGATATGGACGAATGCTTGCCAATGTGGCGAGACTCTTTTGATAGAAAGAAGGCTAAACAGGAGGGATTGCTCGTTCCTGAACGAGGCGTTGAGGAAGATTTTGATAATTCTCAGGATAACATGAACCGTATCGAGGAAGAGCTTACGACACATCTCCGCAGTTATCGACGACAGTTTAAGTCTCAGGAGATTGTGTTTAAGGATAGCGGAAAGGAGATTTTCTTGATTGAAGTTCCTGCTCGTGTTGCTTCCGCAATTCCTAACACATGGCAGCAATTAGGCGGTACTCAGAAGATGAAGAGATTCTGGTCTCCAGAAGTGCGTACTCTTGTTCGCGAGATGCTCGAAGCGCGTGAAACGCACAAGAGTATTGTGAGCGAGATGCAGACTCGATTATATGCCAGGTTTGATAAGTACTATAAAACTTGGCTGAAAGCTACAAAGCTGGTGTCGAATCTGGATTGTTTGCTTTCGATGGCTAAGACGTCGGCGTCGTTGGGAACTCCCACATGCCGCCCGCAGTTTGTCGACAACGAGAGAAGTGTTTTGGATTTCACCGAGCTTAGACATCCGTGCTATTCAAGCGAGTATGCTTACTTCGTTTAACGAGTGTTATTGAGAACTAACGATATATAGCCACGACTTTATTCCCAATGATGTAGCTCTTGGCGGTGAATCATCAAACATTACTTTGCTAACCGGAGCCAATGCTGCCGGAAAATCTACAGTATTGCGAATGGTATGTACTCTTACTAGGTTATTGTTTGTGATTTAGTCTGACGAGATATAGACTTGTGTCGCGGTGATCATGGCTCAGATTGGATGCTACGTGCCTGCTGAGTCGGCTCGTTTGACTCCCGTTGACCGTATCATGACTCGCCTTGGAGCAAACGACAATATCTTTGCCGGACAGAGTACATTCTATGTCGAACTTTCCGAGACAAAGAAAATGCTTTCGCAGGCTACTAATCGTTCGCTCCTTGTTCTTGATGAGTTGGGTCGTGGTGGAAGTAGTTCGGATGGATTCGCTATTGCAGAGTCGGTGTTGTATCATCTCGCGACACATATCGGAAGTCTTGGATTTTTTGCAACGTGAGTATTATCGCGAGTAGAAGCAGTCGCAATTGAATTCTAACGAAATATGTTAGTCACTATGGAACGTTATCGGCAAGTTTCACAGGACATCCTGAAGTCGAACCAAAACGGATGGCTATCCTCGTTGATGAAGACGAGCGCAAAGTCACATTTTTATACCGCCTAGAGCAAGGTGTGTCCCCCGGTTCATTCGGAATGCACGTCGCCTCGATGTGCGGAATCGACCGCAAGATCGTGGATGATGCGGAGGTTGCCGCGAAGACTTTCGAACATACCTCGCAAGTTAAGAAGTTGTTGGAGACTACTAATGATGGAAAATTTATTCCTTTGGGATTACAGAGTGATTTTAGCTGGTTAATGAAGCTTGCGGATGGGAAGGATGAAGGTGATAGTCATTTGCATTTGGCGACTATTTTGACGGAGATTGATGCTTTGTGAGTTAGTGTAAGATATGGGATATAGGAGAATTTAGATTTTTGCTTCACCTTTAGACGATAACGCACGATAGCGCTTCAATTGTAAACAGAACATTGTTATTAAACTACTAGCATAGTTGTTCTTGAGGCGTAGCAGGCAGTTACTGCATCGGGCAATGTACTTAAAACTCAACTTTAGGTGGTTTAAATCCTCGCGAACTCGAAGGTACATTTGAGAAAAATCTACTTTCAGAACGACGAAACTATTGAGCTTTACGTTTAGTCACCTCAGAACGTAACTGGTATTATTGATTCCGGCGGTCGGGGGTTTAGTCGATTTTGTTGGAATTTGCGTAAATTTTGGTCATTCTTTTCTCGCGTCTGAAGGGTGATTCAATTGTGGGTTTTTTCTACCGAATTCCAGGTCGTCAACTTTCACTTTCAAACGAATCAATCGCGACGCAGTATTATTAATTCGAATTCAGAGAAATGTCTTCTCGACAAGTGCCTAAAAACCGCTATTTAGCCCCGAAAGAGGCGGCTAGTTTCAGACAGGTGCTGAAGCTATACGAAACTCATCAATACAAGAAAGCGATCAAGACTGCCGATACTATTCTCAAGAAGTATCCCGAGCATGGCGAGACATTGGCGATGAAGGGTCTTATCTTGACCTTTCTTGATCAAAGATCTGAGGGCCATGAACTTATCAAAGCGGGATTAAAAAATGACATCTCAAGTTTTATCTGCTGGCACGTCTACGGTTTGTTCCACCGGACTGAGAAGAATTTCGAGGAGGCATCAAAGTGTTATATGCATGCTCTGAAATTTGATCCTGAGAATGGAAATATTTTGAGAGATCTAGCTTTATTACAGATTCAAATGCGAAACTATGAAGGATTTATCGTGCGTTGCTATACACCTTTCTCTGCCTTGTTTCCAAACTAACAGTATTCGATAGACCTCTAGGAAGCAGATCCTCGAAAATCGGGCTGAAATTCGTCAAAATTGGACAGCAATGGCTGTAGGATACTGCACAGTCAAAAGCTACGAACATGCTGAAAGCATTTTACAGAAATACGAAGACGCAATGACCGAAACCGCCAAACCCAACGATATCGAGCATTCTGAGTTGCTTCTTTTCAAAAACTGGACTATTTATAAGAGTGGTGATACAAAGCGTGCGCTGGAAGATTTAGATAAGATTTCAAGTGCGGTACTGGATAAACTCTGCGTGCTTGAATATCGCGCGAAGTACTTGCTGGAACTGGATCAGCTCGAAGAAGCCGCTAAAGTGTACCGGAAACTTATTAATCGCAATCCGGACTCCAAAGAGTATTATACTGGGTTAGAAAAGGCGCTCGGGGTTGTCGACGATATTCCCAAACGCAGGATTATGTACGAGGAACTTGCTAAACAGTACAAGCGAAGCGACGCTGCAAAATCGACACCTCTCTACTTCCTCGAAGGCGCAGAGTTTAAAGAGGCGGCAAGTTCGTATCTCCTGGGATTGCTTGCTCGTGGAGTTCCGTCTGCGTTTATGAATCTCAAACCGCACTACAAGGATGAGAGCAAAGTGAAGGCGATTGAAGAGATTGTCGTTGACTACCTGAGCAGTCTAAAGAGCTCCGTCACTAATGGTGCTGCTTCCAACGGAGCAGCTAACGGTGAGTCTAAAACCTCGCCTTCGGTCTATCTCTGGACTATGTTCTATCTTGCTCAGCACTACTCCAAGATTGGCGACCAGAAAACTGCGCTGGAGTATATCGCGAAAGTGATTGAACATACGCCGACTTTGGTAGAAGGATACATGGTTAAGGCGAAGATCCAGAAGCGCAGTGGAGATCTAGAGGCAGCGTGTGAGACCATGAATCAAGGCAGAGAGCTTGATTTGCAAGATAGATTTATCAATTCGAAGGCTGGTAAATACTATCTACGCGCAAACAGGAACGAAGAGGCTGTAACTACAATTAGTTTATTTACCAAGGTACCTGTATCATGCCGTTTATTTTCAAATTGATATCTAACCGTTATGTTTCTAGAATGATGCCCATGGACGTGGCGTTGCTGACTTGCACGACATGCAATGCATCTGGTTCGTAACTGAACAAGGTGAAATGTTTGAACGTCAAGGAAAGATCGGTTTAGCGCTGAAGCGATATCATGCTGTTAAAAAGATCGTTGACGATTGGTGGAATGATCAGTTTGATTTCCATCAGTACGCTACTCGTCAAGGTACTGTGCGGGCGTACCTTGACCTGCTTGAGTGGGAGGATTCAATTTATAGCAGATCATTCTACACCCGGGCAGCTGAGGATGCTATCAAGCTTTACATTTCTTTGTACGACACTCCGAAATCGGCGAGAGTGGCGGCAGAGTTGGAAGGTTTGAGCGAGGAGGATAGGAAGCGTGCTATGAAGAAGATCAAGCGTGATCGAGCGAAGGAGAATAAGAAGCTTGAGAATGAAAAGTTGTCAGAAAAGGACGAGGATCCATTAGGGAAGAATCTCGAGAATACGGTTAAACCACTAGACGATGCTATGGTTTTCTACAAGCCACTGCAGGCGATGAAAGAGTGGGAATCGCTGGGAGAAGAGATCAAAAAGAGACAGGAGGCCGCGAAGGAGCCTCAGACGGGTGCGGCACCAGCATGATGTAGCGCACAGCTACATTCTCTGTGTAGGTAATGTATATTTTTTTGCATATATAAAATATCATTTGTATATCAATAGAAACATAAAAGTAAATAGATCAACCGTAAAACTCCGTAATGCAAATCCTGTTCTCCTGTTGTATGCCTAACACAGGAGTACCAATAGAAAGTACTCAGCGCAGAACAACGTTGGCGCTTCTCAACTGCAAATACTGCTGATCCACACCTGGAGGCAAGTGCTTAATGACCTCATAAATCTCTTTGTTATGGTACCGCATTCCGTTGTTTGGCATCCGATACGGCGCCTTCAGTCCGGTAATATCGCACCACCATTTTCTAGGTACAACTGACGGCGGAGCCTCAACATTTGTATATGTAGGAGTATCAATCAGAGCGGCGGTTCTTGCTTCATCTGGTAATGTTTGGATACGTTTCATCTCGTCTGAGATGATTTGCTTTGTGTTTTTGATGCGACGTGTTGGGGTTTTATGATTCGGAGTTCGAAAGGGTTTTGCCTGGGAGGTGATATCGGCATCGAATAAACTGAAAGAAGCGACTCCTGACGATGATCCAGGTGCGGGAGAAGAAGCCATTGTTACTCGGTTGGCTTGTTGAAGAAGATATAAGGCGGTCTATATGCTGAATAGCTGGCAAGAATTGTAGATATCAGAGTCTGCGCGTCTGTAACTAAAACCAGAATGGAACTCGGTATTTTGAGACCCAGCACAAGAACATCAAAATTTCTTCTTTGGGTCAGCCCCAACCCAATGAAATAGCCGGGCTTGTTAAGAATGGGGATCAAAGTACGACTTTATTTGAGCTAGTCCGGATTAGGATCAATGAAAACAACTTCTGATTGAACATCCCCGAGTTGTGTTGCTGTTTGGCGTATTTACAGTAACATAGTTTGCGGTAACGATCAGCCAGCAGTTATATTTGAGTAATATTACGATTTAAATAATCCACAAGGATACAATATATCACACATAACGGAATGGCTCCGCCACAGACGTCGTCAAGTGGACCTACGCGATCGAAGTTGTCGCTGAAGGGATCCTCAAAGTTGGTGGCCGAGTTCTTTGGTAAGTTTTGCTGCTGCATTGCGATTATTTGATTAGAGCTAATATGTAATGACATAGAATACAGCATTAATAGGTTCGACTAGAGACAGTTGTTTACTTGAATTGTTTGGCTAACAGAGTGCAGTATTCTATTTCAGCGTGGTATCTATCCACCCGAAGATTTTCAAGTTGTGAAGAAATATGGACTCAACATGCTTGTTTCTGTGGACGAGGACGTGAAGACGTATATTCGACGGATTATGTCTCAATTAAACAGTACGTGTGCGAGTGATGCTTTGTTTTGATTGTGCAGAAGACACTAACGCTTGGAGTAGAATGGATGGGTGGCAGCAAGATTTCGAAACTGGTTGTGGCTATTGTGTCGCAGGATACTGCTGAGGTTGTTGAGCGATGGCAGTTTGATATTGAAGTGTTTGGAAAGATGGCTGCTAAGAAGACCGCGAGCACGTCTTTGGCGGACAAAGAGAATTCTGCTCCGTAAGTCGTGTTTGATTCTGTTACAATGATCCGCTGAGTAATTGCTAACATGACCAGAACCAGCAAAGGCAAATCCGAGGGCAACTCAGATAAATCAATTGATGAGATCCAGCAAGAGATCCAGGCGATCATCCGCCAGATCACAGCTTCTGTTACTTTCCTGCCAGTGCTCGAAGGCAGACACTCGTTCAACGTTCTTGTGTATGCGGACGGAGACGCACAGGTGCCAGCTGAATGGATTGATAGTGACCCCAAAGAAATACAGAACGCAGAGCAGGTGAAGCTGAGAAGTTTCAGCACTGCTTCTCACAAGGTAGACACTATGGTCGCTTATAGATTGGGCACTGCTGAGTAGAGCTTTTCATTGTATATACGGTGTTGATTTGTTATTAATATATCTGGTTCATAGCTTGTTCTTAATTCTTCTATCGCGTTTGTGTGAAGCAGTTTTGTCATTTAGTAAACAACTGATCCATTACTACTAGTTATTCACACTGTTCACTTCCAGCCAACCGGCTCAAATTGTCAGCAATCCAAGGCCCTTGTACTTAAGCACGTGAGAACCTTAATATGACGAACTAGCCGCATGCATGTCCAATTTGGCAGCGAGAAATCAGTCCACTTTGACGTCATCCTAGTTTCGGCTGTTCCTGCTTGCTTTGCTGCAGCCATTACAACCAGATAGAATAACTCAGCAATTTAACAATACAATACAACTAAATACAAACAAACAAAACTATTGTGATGGAAATATTATTTAAAATATAGACATTTAAAAATTGAAACAGAGAAATAAGGAGAAAAAAGCCATGCAGCGCAACAACAGACAAAAGCAATACTGCACATAAAAAATATGGAAAAGGAAAACATAAACATAAACGAAAACCGGAACGGAAAAAACACCTATTATTTAAAAAAATTCCCAAGATTTTACAGCTACCGAAAATTCGATAATTTCACACTTGTCGAGGCAAGAGGCAACCCCCCACTCTTCCTCTTCACGAGTCCTCATCGGTCAAGGGAGTTCGGCCAACTAGTTCATATACAATTAAAGGGATAGGATATCGCTCCTTACTCGCCAGGCAATGGCCCGCTGACAAAGTATCGTCTGGGATCCAGTGACGAAATATCGGCACTCTTCGCCTCGCCTTCCAGTAAAATTTCTGCCATCACTTTGCCTGTTCCGGGTGCGTTGTTGATACCCCAACAGCTGTGTCCCGAAGCAACATACAAGTTCTGTGTGTTTGTCGGACCAATCAACGGTCCAGATGTAGACGGAACATCAACAACCGGAAGGTAACAAGCCTGCCTCCGTGTGATCTTGCCACCAAGAAGCTCTTGGGATACGATTCCAGCGTACTTCACCAACTCGTCACAGCGCTCCTTAAGCACCTCAACGTCATCTGTCGTTTCGGGCACTTCAACATAGTTATCGCCTTCGCCGCAGATATAAACCTCATCTTTTCTCGCATATATTTCAGGAGAAATGTACTTTCCCTTTGCAAGCTTGAGCTCAGTGAACAGAGCGTATGCTGAAACCGGTCGCGACGGTGTGATTGTGATAGAATGAGCCCGTAAACCTGAAACCGGGCAGGTGGGTAATAGACGCGAAGTCCAAGGACCAACTGTGATGACGATCTTGTCGCCGCGAAGCACTTTTATTTGTGTGTCTGATGAAGCTGTGGAGACTGACGACACCGAATCCCCGGACGACGCCACTCCTGCTGATGCTGTCGCTGCCGCCGCTGCCGCCGCTGCACCCGCAGGTGTATAGATGACAGACTCTACAGCGTTACCTTTTGATGAATAATTAATCTTGGTAGCCTTACCCATGACTACCTGCACGGCTCCGCACTCCTGAGCACGGCGGAGCATGAACATTGTGAACTTGTACGGGTGGACCTGTGCCGTCGAATCCTTCCCTGATAGCGATGACCATGACTCGAGCACATCTTCACGAACCCAGTCCAAGTCTTCCGGAAGGTCAAGATTAGCCGGCTTCTTTTTCGCAACTCGTGCGGACTTGGAAAGATTGCCTTCGAGCGAAACGGTCTGGAGTCGGCGATACGCCCACTCATCCTCGCCATTGTATTCTTCGGCAAGTTCCTCGTGCAGCTTGAACGAAAGAGGAACTAGTTGAGAAGGGAACGCCCATAGCGCTAAAAGGCCGCCAGCTTTGCCGGAAGCGCCAGAGGCGGGACGCGTAGACTCGAGAATAGTGATACGGTGTGTTTGAGGCGAGAAATTGGGATGGCGGGTGATATAGTAGGCAGTGCAGACGCCCACGATTCCGGCACCTGTTGTTTGTGAAGGTCAGTATGAAAAACAGCAAGAAGATAAACAAAGAAACCCGGGGAAGGTGCATGAAGGTGCAGCACTACCTGTCCAGCACCATTCACGGCAGTCCCCCCCGGCGGGCACTCAAGGCATGACGCCGGCAGTACTCACCCACAATAACGATATGCTGCCGCCGGTCCTGAACCTGCGAAGACGGCATTGCGAGGCGGTCAGAGGCGGACGGAGGAGCCAGCGTGGTAGAAGCTGCTTGCAGATGGGCTTTGCGGTCGTTTGTAGCGAAGGCGGAGGGAACAGAGCAAAAGCGAGGAGGCCAGTCTTGAGTGTGTGTGGCCTGACGCTCCCTAACACGTGGCGGTGCAGTGGTGTGATGCCACCACAGCCACATAACTTATGTAAGCGCCTACTTGCGCAGACGGTACGCTCCCGCAGTGAGTTCGAGACGCTCCTCAGCCATCATGACTGCTAGAAAGTCGCGGAGCTCGTCAATGCTGCGAGAGTAACCTAGTTCCTTGGGGATCAACATCTTCAGGAACGACTGGATGCGGTCGATTGGCAGCGACTGCAGGTTCGTCAACATGCCCACTATGTAGGACCAGTACACACGCATCTCCTCTGTGGCCTTCTCTTCGGCCGTCTGCACTGACGAGCGAGCCGTGTCGTCCATGAGAACTGTGGATAATTGTTAGCACATTGTGTCTCATTGCGGGGGTGGAGGGTTGGGGATCCTCGCTTACCGTTCTTTGTGCTCTCCTCAGCGCGTTCAAGCAGCACATAAGAGTTGCCGTCCTCCTTTAACACGCCATTCTTGATCCAGAACAGCGCTGCCCGGCGAACTGTAGCCTCATCCACTTGCATTTTCTGCATCAATTTTGACACAGTGTACACACCTATTCCCACACCCGTCAGAATCAGTTAATTATATTAGCAAAACATAATGAATCATACCACTATCTTGAAACAGATAAATCATGCTTGCTCGATCAGGCGACACGCAGAATTTCAGCGTGCGATCCTCCAATTCAAGAGTAATATCCACGTTGCCTAACCTCTTCAGCCACTGCAGCTTTCGTCCAGATTTAAGAGTCGAGAATTTGCCTGCGTAGCGCTCCATCTGATCCTCGATCTCCGCTGGGATGACCAAATCGTCGTTATTGAACGAGGGCCAGAACAGCCGTGAAAGCATGCTGGCATGCAACTTCTCATTCACTGGGATAATGCCAGGGGCAAGTAACGCACGATCGTGTATATTAAGATCCACACGTTTGCTTTCAGCGATATCTTTCACCATAACATCGCAGCTATGTAGCTCGGCTTCTCCAAATCTAAGCTTGAGAAGCTCGAGATGCATCACCTCCCGATCAATCTCGTAGTTTTTAAGCTCAAGTAAACGATTTGCTATAACAACCACAATTTCCTTCACAAAAATCTCTTTACTTTCATATAGCGACAAGAACGCCCCGACAAAGTCAGATGTACGCTGGTTGCGGAAATCGGGCGCTGCATCAACCGGGTTTGGCACCCAGTTCAGATCCGCGTTATGCTCGTCGTTGTCGTCGTCTGCTTGTCCCGATACATTGGCCAGCTCCTTTCCAAGCTCTGCAAGATCGCCAGTATTCGGATCAATAACCTCAAGCATGCCGTTAACTATGCATTTCACAGTATCATCACGCTCCCGGAGGTACCGGCGGATCGGGCGAGATACCTTGTCCAGCAACACTCCTCGTGGATCAAGCAAACGAAAGACTTTGATCGTCGAAATATAAAAGGTAATGATATCTGCAGTATTAACACCACTATGAAGCAAGCGCTGTTGACAGGAATTTTGAAATGAGCTGACCAATTGAGATCGATGTTCCTGAGTCTTCATACATGATCTCAAATCTTCCAGTCCGGGAATTGAATCAGGAAATCCAACTACGATACTAAACATCTCTCCAATTCGCAGTTTAGCAAGGCATTCCTGCGCTACTTCAAACATTCTGTCGCCTGTAGTTCCATCATCTCGCACGAGTGTTTTGATTCCTTCCGCAACAGGTACATAAATAACTTCCTTCAGTTCAAGTAAAGCTGGCGGCTCATCTTCATCACGCTCATGACGCATAGCATATTGCTCAGCAACATACCGTTGAATGAAAGAATAGTAAACTTGTACAACGACGCGTTCAATCAAGTCTTGAATCCCAAGATACTCCATTCGCTTGCGTATCTCACTCAGAAATGCTAATCGATCATTCGAGTCTTCCTGCATTGTCAACTCATCATCGTCTTCTTCGCTGGATGGCGACGGCTTTCCACATTTTGATAAATGATAGTCAATGAGTAAATGCGCAATCATCTGAAAATCGAAATCTGACAAAGCAATATCTGTCATTGCATTCAGAGAGTGTCTAAATCGCACACGAGCTTGTGCTTGTTCAGGAAAGAGACGCATGAGAGGATACATATAGTGGCTCATTGCATCACAAAGAGTAGACAGAATCCCCTGAGCACTTGCTTCTAACATCTCTGGCTGGGTTAATAGTTGTGGATCTTTGTAGTAGCTCTTGATCGCGGGAAGCGCGTGTAGGACAAAGTGAGATCGAACAACATCTAAGTCTTGTTAGATTCAAGTAATTAAACGCAGAGTAGAAGCTCAAAAACTAACCAGTATACCACTCTAGTAGTCTATTCATTAATCCCAAATCCTCCAGTCGCTTTATGGACACTGCTAGGTCCTCTGGAGGAGGGTGCAATAATGCTTTGGGCGTCATCCATGTGGTTACTAGCTCCCAATCTGCAGCGGCGAAACTTGCTGAGCGCGGGTCATTTTGCAAAAGTAGTGTGTCAGACCGCTGCTCTGATGCCACAAATACTGAATCATATAGGAGCTTCTTCGAAGCAATCCAGGAACTCATTGTAGTATGGTGTTCAAGCACACACGTAGCTGAATCTCGAAATTGTCCTTGAGCGCGATCTGATTGTTGACAAACACGAGCCATCTGGAATGACACTAAGTGGTATATTCACCACACTTCTTGTTCTAATAATATTATATTGTATCACGTGTGTCCCCTTTACTTAGGCGAGGGGTAGACCTGTTGGTATATTGCTGCCGAGTGTTCTGTTAATTGCATTTATCTGTCTACAATCTAGTCTCACAGCAACTGCGAAGCTCTTATCTGAGGAGACCAGCGGACGGAGTCGAATCAATTTAGAGCAAGTCCGTCGCTGAAGAAGACTAACGGTCCCGGCGAGGAATTACGTAGCAACCAGCGATGCCGTCGCACTCGCCGTCGCCGACACCACCGCCTGTCCTTCCGCGAACAAACTCCTCTTCCAGCTCTATCTTCTCCTCAAAGCGCAAGTCTACAAAATCTGGAATCAATGGGGGAAACAGCACAAGCAACAATACCAGCATGAGCAGGAGACCGTCGACAACTATAGAGCAGATGGCGGAAGGCATGCACTCACCTGCGTACTCTCAGCTGCACGATCTTGCTCGAACATCTACAGGACGATCTAGCATAGTCTCAGCAGACCACAGCGATGAGTACCGTGTATCTGGTATTCCTCGATCTGGAAATTTAATGCACACAATCAGTGTCGCTTCTACGCGATCAACAATCAGCCAGCCTTCGTCGTCTTCGCAGGGTCGTCCAAGCCATGATATGAGCAGTCGAGCAAGTGTATACGCCGAAGACGATGCACAAAGCGCACGTTCAAGGACCGCTAAAGGATCATCATCGGCTTCACGATATTCTACGGCCTCAATGATGTCAAATGTCTCTGATTTTGCTTTAGAGAAGCCAAAAAATGATGCTTCCATAGATCGCATGTTCCAGGAGTTAATGGTAAGTCAGATTTTGAAAAAAAACCATCAAGAACTGTGGCTAAATATTTGCAGAATAAACGAGACTTCAAATCTCTCCCTCAGCAGGCTCGTCAACAGATGCTAAATTACCCAACTTCCAAGAAATGGATGCTGATTCACCAAGATGCCTTGACCGAATTTCAAAATCAACGAAGGAGGCACTCAACAAAGCACGACGAAAGCACGCCAGAATGGTACGTCCGTAAAATCATGGACATGACTATAACCTCTAAGCAATTTGGAAATCTTTGGGTTTGTCTGCGTACTGAACCGATTGCCTGGGTAAAGGCATTCTGCGCCGCTCAGGGACAACTCGCGCTTTGTACTGTCATCTCACACATCAACCAGCGCTATAATAGACAAACCGAGGAGTCTATTGAACGAGAGTACGATCTCGTCAAATGTCTCAAAGCTTTGCTGAATCTTGAATACGCAGCTGATGAGGCGCTACGTTCAACAAAGTGCATTCCTGCTTTGATTGGATCTATTGTGTCTCCGCGACTTTCCACTAGACGACTTGTCACAGATATTCTTACGTTTTTGGCTCACTGGGCGCGACCATACGGACATACTCAGGTTATAAATGCGTTTGATCAGTTGAAAGCTCACCAGAACGAACAGGGCCGATTCGATATCTGGCTTCAAACGGTTGAATCTACTCTCGATGGTCGTGGAAAATGGGGCTCTCTAGTTGGCGCTAGTGAGGAGCTACGATCAGCTGGTGTGGGATCCGAAAACTTGCTGATGGAATACAGTCTGGCAACTATTCTGCTAGTGAATATATTGGCTCAAGGCTCAGAAGACATCAAGATCCGTGTACATGTTCGCGCTCAACTTAAAGCTTCTGGTCTTCCGCGTATCATACGGTTAATGCAGCAGTTTGGGTATGATCTCGTTAATGAACAAATTCAGCAGTATGAAGACGCTGCAGCTCTTGACTACGAAGATCTCATGGAGCAGCAGCAGGAAGAAGAAATTCGTGATCTTGATGATCCTGTCGAAATTGCCGAAGATATCTGGGCTCGCGTACGAGGCACGACTTCTGAAGACTTCTTTGTGTCTGCTATGCAGCATCTACTGCTAGTTCGCGATGCAAAAGCGGAAGATACTGCGCATGCGTTTAAATTGATTGATGGTATTCTTTCGTATGTGGCTATGGATAGAACTTTGCCTGATCGCGATCTAAGATCGACGTTGCAATATTCTGTTCATGAAATAATGAACAAAATGTATTCGGACGAGCAAGCACGTCGCGCCTTCCTAGATGCAATCGACGCGAATAAGCGCACCGAGCAAGCTATTGCGGAGCGCGACGAGATGCGAGCTCAGGTTGATATGGGTGCCGATGGCATGGTTGCAAAGCTCAAGAAGGAGATCGCTGAACAAACAGAGATTATCAAACTGCAGCGTCGTACAAATAATACTCTACGGCATGAACTTGAAGAACTTTCCAAATCACACATGAATCATTTACAAATGTCTGAAGTGGAAATCAGAGAATTGTATCTACAGCTGCAGGATGCTGGATTCGTCATGAATCAGTCCATGAACGGACCGAACTATGATCCGATTAGCGCCGAAGCAAAGAGAAATGTCATGAGGAAATTAGAACAGCAGATGGTCACGCGTGAAGCTGAGGTGAAGAATCAAACTAAATTGTGGGATATTCCTACTGAGATCACACCTAAGCTTCGTGATCTGCGCGAGAGAAGTATGCAGTCTCAAGAGAGGGCCATTATGATGAGTTCTAGCGGAAGTGTCAAGAGAATGGGACCTCGTGCACTTCCCGTAATAGGAGCACCAAATGGACTGCTCCAGCAAGTTGCAGTGGTTGAAGCAGCAAAGAGGGGAGATAATATCCCGGCAGTCTCAGTAGCCGGCCTAGATGGGGAGGCTATATCTGCAGATGATGGTCAAGCACCGCAACGAGCAACAACACTTCGCCGGAATTCTGCAATCAAGCGACGCAGTGTGTCATCATCGATCAGCTCTTTCCAATCTGGCACAACTACAACTGGTACCCCATACACCTCAGTCTCTTCGGCGGCTGACATGCAGACATTACATCCTTCGTCGTTCGATTCAAATGGTATTACCTCCCAAACCATCTCGGTTGCTCCACGCGAGCATCTTACATTCATGAACGGATCACCAGACAAGGCGAATCGGGCAACCACAGTTATCCAGACCGGGTCCCCCATTCTTTCTTATTCTCCGTCACCTTCGGCAGGCGATGATCGTGGTTCGTCGTCGCCTGTTCATACTCCGACTCGGAAAGGTCGCACTAAGGGAGTATTGCAGACACACCAGATGCTTCTAAGCTCGCCTAGCGATGAAGCACCGTCGCGAAAAAGCTCTCCTGAGTCTCAATCACAGAAGCCGTCAAGCGGTGTGATTACTGCGAGTCAGAAGGTTGCTACTATGATAGGCGGAGAACCTGGTACTACGTATCAGTCTGGTAGCGGTCCTTATCCCCCCGGGGGCAGTCCTTTCCCTCCTGGAGGTTTTACTTTCCCCCCTGGCGGTTATGTTCTTCCACCTGGAGAAGGTCCATATCCTCCTGGTAGCGGTCCTTATCCTGCTGGTGGCTCTGCCTTTCCTCCTGGTGGCTCTGCCTTTCCTCCTGGAGAAGGTCCGTACCCTCCTGGAAGTGGTCCTTATCCTCCGGGTAGCGGTCCTTATCCTGCTGGTGGCTCTGCCTTTCCTCCCGGTGGCTCTGCCTTTCCTCCTGGTGACGGTCCCTATCCTCCTGGTAGCGGTCCCTATCCTGGCGGTAGTCTTTATCCTCCTGGTGGCTTTGCCTATCCTCCACAAGATACCCGCGCTGATGAGTCTGGTCTATTACCTACTGCAGCTCCCGACGCTGCACCGAGTCAATCTTCGGGCCCTCCTCCACCCCCGCCGCCGCCATTGCCCAGCAATCTTACATTTCTCAAGTCTGATGATTCAACTGCTGACGCAGAACCTGCTTCTGCTGCTCCTCCTCCTCCGCCTCCGCCTCTTCCAGCGAATCTTACTTTCAACAACAATCCTCTGCCGCCGCCGCCGCCGCCGCCGCCTCCTCCTCCACCTATGCCAGATATGCTCAACGGTGCAGGTGCTTCAGCACCAACTCCTCCTCCTCTTCCTGCTATGTTCAATGGTGCTCCTCCTCCACCGCCACCACCACCACCTCCTGTGCTCAATGGAGGACCACCACCACCGCCGCCGCCTCCTCCTCCTCCTGGTATGTCAAACGGTGGTCCACCCCCTCCGCCTCCACCACCGCCTATGTCAGGTATGGGTGCACCAAATGCTCCGCCACTGCCGCTTCCTTCGCTTGCTTCTTCGGCTTTAAGATTGCCTACTAAAGCTGCGCCTGTTATGATTCCGAAGAGGAAGATCAAGCCGATGCATTGGGAAAAGCTCGAGGCTGTCGAGTATACCGTCTGGGCGGTTGACGATGACGAGGATGAGGACGAGGACGAGGATGACGCAGAGGAGACTATGGAGAGAGATGGAGACGAGTCTGTTGCGAATAATGACCCGGAGCCTCCGCGCAAGAAGACAAATCGCAAGAGTACTCGAGTCGGAATCTACGGAGTTTTACGCAACAAAGGAATTTTCGACGAAGTCGAACGTATCTTTGCTGCGAAAGAAGCCAAGAAAATCGGCGCTGGAGGTCGCAAGAAAGGCGCTGAAGAGAAAAAGAGTTTTATTTCTCGAGATCTTGCGCAGCAGTTTGAAATCAATCTGCACGCACTTGCGAATTATTCGGTCGAGGAACTTGTCTTGAAGGTCCTGAAATGCGATAAGGAAACGCTGAAGAACTCTAATATGTTGGAGTTTTTGAGCAAAGACGATTTAGTTAGAATTCCTGACTCTGTGGTATGTAACCTACTTCGTTGTACGAATGATAACTGACATTTTAGTCGCGTAACTTGTCGCCGTATTCCACTGTCTGGGCAAATTCAGTGATTAGCCAGGCACCAGAGAAGGATCCTTCCGAGCTTTCGCGCGCAGATCAAGTATACCTTGAACTCTGCTTTAATTTACAGTCTTATTGGAAGTCTCGCATGCGTGCGTTGTTGCTCACGCAAACATTTGAGCATGATTATGATGAACTCGTGCAGAAGCTGAAGTTGCTTGATCGGGCGAGCGAGGCAGTGAAGAACTCTACGAAGCTACGAGATTTATTCAATATCATTCTTGCCGTAGGTAATTACATGAACGGTGCGACGAAGCAGGTTACTGGATTTAAGTTGAACTCATTGCAACGACTCGCGTTTACCAAGGATGAAGGGAATACGATGACGTTTTTGCATTATGTTGAGAAGATTGTTAGAACATCGTTTGATGATCTTGATGGCTTTATTGATGACTTGCAAGATGTGATGCTTGTATCTAAATGTGAGTCTTTTTCTGTATGAGTGTCGAGTTATGAGCTAATGGTGTTATATAGTATCGATTGAGCAGGTGCAGTCTGATTGTCGTCAGTTTATTCAATCTGTGAAAAACGTCCAAGATTCAATCGATTTTGGTAATCTCTCAGATCGCTCGATTTTCCATCCCGAAGATCGTGTTCTGAAGGTTGTTTTGCCGTTCCTTCCCGAGGCGCGAACGAAGAGGGATTATCTTCAGGATCATCTGCAAAACACGGTTGTGACGTTTGATGATGTGATGAAATTTTTCGGTGAAGATCCGAAGGATACTGCTTCTAGACAGACTTTCTTCATCAAGTTTTTCAATTTTGTCAATGATTTCCAAAAAGCCAGGAAAGAGAATTTACATAAAGAAGAAGAGACTCGCGCTTTTGAGCAGAGGAAGAAACAAATGTTTGAACAGCAAAAGAAATCCGAGGAATCCACATCGACGGCTACGATCGATTCGCCTAGAAAGGATGGCGAGAACGCAGTAATGGATAATTTACTTGCTAAATTACGAGCAGCGGGTCCACAGCCGGGAGACGCACGAGCAGCACGACGAAAAGCAGCGGCTAGAAGAGCGCAGGCTGTGCGAAATGCAAAAGAGAAAAGCGAGCAAGCTAGTGCGGATAATACTGACGTTACTGATTCGTCGGCGACTATGTCGCGTGCTGATTCTGAGGAGAGGAGTATTGCGATGATTTCGCGATCAGAATCTGAAGATAGAATCAAGAAAGTGTTAGACGGTGCAGGAGACGATACATACAAGTCCGAGCAGACTTCTACAGCAGAAGCCACGCCTGTTGCTGGGGCCTTTTCTCAGGATATATCTGCTGAAGAAACCATAATAGAAGATGTATCAGAAAGTTTTGACGGAGAGACGAAGAGTAATGAATGATGATTTGGATATTTTATATTTTCATGTTGGGCTACTGCATTTGCATCTAATTAATTTGTAACGGATTAGTGGAAGGTTTTTTTTTTGGAGTTTTTTTAACAACATAGATAATTCTCCTATACTTATGTTTTCAATAATTATAATATATTGATCTCATGTCACATATTCCAAGATGCAACAGATACTAAAGAAAAGATATGAGTCATAAACTAGAATAACAAAAAACTCCCTAATATATCAAGCAATCAAGCCGGTCAAGGCAAACAGAAAAACCGATACGAGAAAACCTGCCAAACACCACATCGCAATTTGTGTCTTGATTTCATTTTTAACTTGCTGAAATTTTTCCTTTAAACGAAACGGCGACCGGCCAATTGCGCGGTTGGTATGCCGTGTGCTTGTGGCGGCAGGTTTGGCACATTAGTGACAAAGTCCTGGCCGAGAGCGATCGCAATAGGGTCCTGGCCCGGAGGCAACGCACGAGAAGCCGAGCAGTCTTTATGAGCAATCAGAAGGGCCTTGAGGTTCACAACTTGCTCTCTGAGAGCTGCGATTTGCTGATTTAGATTGTCATTCTCGTTACCGTAGTAGTCGCATTTGGCTTGCAGGCTTTGCAACCATTGTTTTTTGCGCTGACGGCACTTGAGAGCGGCGACACGGTTGCGCTCGAGGAAATTCTTGCGCTTTTCTTCGTCCGTCATCTTACGATCTAAGTTAGAGGCGTCGTCGTCGTCTCCGTTAATGCTGTTATTGCTGCTGTGCGAGTTTTTGGTCTTGAAATCATCCTCGGCATCGTCATCATTGGTGATGGAAGCTAAAGGCTTGTTTGGCGAGACGGAGCCATCCATGACTCTCAGACGCTTATTGCTGGGTTCTTCAACCTTGCGAGCGGCGCCCTTGCGGCCACTTGTGCGTTTCTTTTCCGATTTGTCGGATCTGCCATTAGATGCCGCCGCGTCTGCGGATGCTTTATTTGCGTCTGCTTGGCCCTGGCTCAGAAGGAAGAGGCCGTTGGCCGCGGCACTGGCCGAGTCAGCAGCTATGTTCTCATTCTTTGCCGGAAGGCCGTCTAGTTTTGCCACTTTCAACTGAGGCTCAGTGGTAGGAGCCTCGACAGGCAGTGGGGTCTGAGGGAAAGAGGTTCCACTGATACCCGCAGGAGTAGTGAGATCAAAAATGGCGGCTGTGGTGGGTGAAGGAACAGGGAAGATGGAACCGGAGCCGCCAGGAGTGAGGCCAGAGCGGATGCCAGATTCATTGGGTGTCAGCCCCGAACGCAAGTGTGAGTCCACGAACGCGGCAGCCTGGGGACCTTGGAGCATAGCAGGAGATAGAGGACCTGAACGCAGGGAGTTTAGGCTCCAGTAGTTTGCAGCGGCCTGCGAGGCGGGCGTGCCGAGGAGAGAGGATGGCGAGGCGAGGGAGGCCACAGGAGGCAACAATTGCTTTTGCACCGCTGAGGGAGTGCCTTCTTTCGAGGCGAACGACTGCTCGAAGGGATTAGGCTCGAGGTCCATAATGAGATTGTGACGAAAGAAGGCTTTTCGAAAGAGGGCTTTTCGAAAGAGGGTCGTGTCAGTAGCGACTGTGCTTCGCGCGAGCGGGAGCCAGAGAATTGCTCTGAAAAGAACGAGTTAGACTGAACAGGTTGCGCATTAAACGAGAGCAAAGCTACACAGACAAGAAGCGTAGCCGGGCGCACAAACTGACGAGCACACGATACTTACTAAAGACCAAAGAACGTAGGAAGCTCAATGTGTAGACGCTGCGGCGCGGAAGACGCGTGGGAAGCGAGCTGCACAATGATCGAACGATGACGACGACGATGACGACGGCGAGCTGGCGGCGGTGACGTACTTTATAAGAAGCTGTGCGCGTGGCGACTGCGCAGTTGTGCACGCGCACAGTGCTGTGACGCTTATGCCGCCGATCACTCTGATGAGGTAACGTGTTAGTAAGCCACTGCGTCGAGATGATCGCTGTTCTGGAGAGGCAGTTGGATGCTGCGGAGGAGGAGAGTGAAGGTGCGCATGAGGTCGCGGAATTCTTCGTCGGACGCGGGAATGTCTGAGTAGCGCGCTGTTTCGTAGCCGGCGATGAACTCGTGCGCGAGCGCGGTGTCGACGTCGACGTGCTGCGCGAGGAACGAAACGTACTCGCTCAGAGTCGCGCCTGGCGGACGACCGAGCAGCGGGTGAAGTTCGCGCGCTTTCTCCTCGATCAGATTCACGCTCTCAATAAGAACCTCAATGTACGGCACATTGGGGAACTCGATCTTGGCCTGCGTCGGCGGCGGCAGACCAGGGTGCATCACAGTGTCTGGCGGTGCAAGCTTCTTCTGGATCATCTGGCACCGCACAAGCTCACTCTCTATCGCGGTCGAGCAGTTCTTCGGGAACTCGAATATGCCTGGGACGTAGTACCTTGGAATCGCAGCAAGCATCTGGCGCACGCTGTAGAGCCGGATGATGTACAGCAGCAGAGACACTATGCCAACCGCAACATACGTCGCGCTCACGATGATTTCATTGTATGTCTGCTTGTTGCGGTATGACTGAGAAAGCAGGTCCGCCGGCGTCACGATAACAAATCCAGCTGTGAAGAATATCAAAAGAAACAAACTGCAGCGGTATAAAAACCGCGACTGCCAGGCTGAAAGCACCATCGATGGCTGTGTAGCTGGTATCAGTAGCAGCCTCTAAATGGCCTAAATTCACTGCCTTTTCATAAAATAAAAGGACACACTTTATCTGTCTAACTCTCCAAATAAATTTCTCTTCGGTATATCAATATCAAAAACCAGAGAGCTGGTCCAAAAGCGCGTTCTTGTAGTCCAGAATGCTGTCTTGAGGCTGCTGTCCGTCTAAAGGCCGGCATTTAATTTGAGCCGGGTAACTTGGGAGTCTGACTAGCAACCTCGATTAAGGAGAAAGTAAATAGTGAGCCTGACTGATCCCAGATACCCGGCAGTTCGTGCTTTTACTATTCACTACGCTGTTTGCACTTGTTTACAGATATGGATTACGTTAGAGAGAGTGATCCTTATACACCTACGAAACCTGTAGGAGTCTATTATGAACCACAGAAGCTATCTTCCTCGTACAATCTGCGGCGCGCGAACCTGGACACTTTGCCAGATGATATCCTTCTCTCGAAACCTCTTCACAACAATACCGACGATGTGTTTGTAGGTACTGGAGTGAAGCCTGAGCCCACTATTATGCTTGTCGAACGAGGACCTACTATGCTTAACAAGAAATTTGAACTCCTCCTGGTACGTTCTCTCTGTCTGTGTGGTGGTATAAGTACTGACCATCTGCAGGATGACAGAAACGTGTCTATAAACAAACGCAGAGCACTGCGAGAATTGAATACCAATCTCAAAGCAAGTTTGATAATCAATAATACGATGATACTGCGACCTGAAAAGACGATCCGCCGGAAATCAACTGTCATGATACCCCGATTTCTCAAGCGGTTTCGAAAACGGCAGAAGCAAAATTCTGAGAATGACGATATTCGACTTGTTACGCCATCAGAGTATGTTAATTATCTTGCATTAGTTCCTTGTTCTTCTCTATCTCGGGATGTTGTGCGAAATTTAAAAATCAGTCTGCGTTGCGAATGTATCCAATGGCTTTACGAGTTTTTGAATCTAGGAGGCGTAGACAAGCTCCATGATGTATTATTATGTATTATAGGTCTTCAATGGAGGTATGTTCTCAAGCTTTTTTGTTTCTCAGATTCTTATAGTTTTAAGAGAGGAATCAGACAATCTACAACTTCATGAGTTCCTGCGATGCTTCGAGGCTATCAATTCTACAAAGGTTTGAGATATCTTGTTGATGTGCTTTCACATTCTAATTGAGAAAAAGCTAGGACAGACTCATATCACATCAATCTCAGCAACATGCTTTCCTGCATTAATCTCATTCCTTTTTTCAGAATCTCAGCCAACCGATTTTTCAGATCGCAACAGCATACTTCTACTGCTAATCACTTATTTAAGAGAAGCTAATCCTTCCCAGCGGGTACACCGCTCTCGGTCTATTTTATTATACCTTGAAGATAATTTCAAGGCTGTAAAGCGTCAGCCTGAGTTTATCGAGATGTGTCATACCCCACGGCCACTAAAGAAATGGTTTGACGAATGCTATGGAGTCGTTCGCGATGTTTTCTGGCTCTTTAAACGGCTTGGTAAACATATTCGATTGGCGCCAACGAATTATCGATCTGCTGAGGATGTATTCCGAAGACGGAATGCGCCAAGTTGTGATATCAGTAAGAAGCCTTTAGTGTCACTCAGAGCCGCTGAACGGGATGCTATAGACTATCTAGCAAGTCATGTTCAGCTTTTAAACCTGATTATTTGCTCAGAGCCATCTCAAATGGACCGGAGAGAGCTACGACAGGAACTTAAACTAGCTGGGTTTGAGAATTTAGTGGGACGATACCTCCGGTCAGCTACGCCGTATTCTGAGAACTTGGCTGTAAATTTAGAAATTCTAGTCACGTTTGCGTTTTTTGACGATTGGGATACCAGTTTGATGAGAAGCGGGATGCAGCGTGATCGTGATAAATCGCGAATCCGAAGATTTGAACAGTATGAGCAGAGCGGGATTTGCAGTGCAGGATTTCTCCCAGAGGTGCCTGCTGCCGCGAGTATCTTGTCTGATACCCTGTTTGATGTGCCGCCCTCTGTGGAAAATATTTGAAAGTTGATTGCTTTTCGCAATATAATCTTTATATACAAAAACTCTATGTAACAACTATATACATCTAATATCCAAGAGCTTCGGTGCTGATCACAAGTTTTTCGCGCAGACCTGAGATTCGCTCGATATCACTCGCTGGTAAAGAGGTGTTTGAAATCAATGCTAGAGCGTCATATCGAAGATCTGTCAAGACGACGATGAGCCAATACAATTGGATCCGTTTCTGCTCAATCGTGAGGTGCGACACGGGGCTATAAAAGATTAGTATAAATCTCTACCCACAGTACTGGAAAAGAAAATTTACCATCCACGTTGTAGCAAAGCCCAATTTAACTCGTTTTCAGACATTTTCCAAACTCCACCCCATCTTCCGATCAGCATATTATCGGCCATCAAATACGACATATGCCGTATAAGCGCTTCGATAAGCGGTTGTCTGATTACCATCTGAGATGGAAGCCAGCCGGGAATCATACCCAACGCTTTTCCAATCTGCACTAGTTCATTGTCGGAGCAGAGCGGGATTGCTTTTTGAAGAGGGTTGAAGGTTGTAGTTTCGGTTATATCGAGTTTTTCTTTGTGTGCAGCTGCGTAAACTGATCTAGCGGAAATGATAGATTTCTCCCAGGCGTCAATGTAGGGCTTTGAAGCCTCGGCAGACAAATTTAGAGATGCGGCAAGTCGGGGGAAGAGAAATCGCGACACAGGGCTGCTAAGTCCAAAGAGAGAAGTGAAGAATGGAAGATAGATTGGAGAAGTTGATCTTCTCAAGATCTGGAATTCCGATCTAGTCAGCTCCCACGGATCTGGGATATAAACTTCAATAGACTCCTGTTCTTGATGTTTAGTAGTTCCAGGAGATCGTCTCAAATCATCTTCGGTAGGTGATACTCTGTTAATTCTGGAGTGGGTTAACTCGGAAGCGATGACTGACGAGACAAGATTTCTGAATCCGCCGCTGGGAATATTTATTCTTTTGTGAACATCCCACTTTATCCGCAAGACATTGACGAAATGTCTAAGCACATCAAACAGATATTTCGGGATATGCAAGATTCGCAGGGCAATAGGATATTTGCTTAACGACGGGATATTGTTCTCGACATTCAACAGGTCGCCTGCTATTCCTTTGCTTTTCACACTAGGATTTTCAACCCAATGTTGCCAGTTTATGACAGGGTATGGTCCTTTGATTCCGGAGTTTTGCACAAACGAAGTCAAGGCAGTACTGGTACCTGTACTCGACCGTGGGATATTGAAGAGCGCGTGAGCTGCGTCAGGATGTCGTAAGCTGTCAATTACGATCGGAAACTGCACAACAGGTAAAGGTCTAGGCGATGGAAAAGAAACTCCATCTTTTGGCAGATCCTCTGCTTGGAGAGAGTATGTCCTGTGAGGAGCTTGGAAATGACGAGCTGCTGTTCGGCGGCTGAGCAGTGATATTTGCGTGGGAGTACCCATAGCATATTCTTGCCCAGTGCCTGGCTATAAAACAATTATATACTAGGTCGTTATAGAATAAAACAAATTGCGGTTGTAATAAGAAACAAAGGTGTTGTTGGTTTCTGATATCGTGGTAAATCTTCTTGTACTTTGGACATTCAAGAAAACTTAGCGTGAGGCTTTGGACGCGTTCAAAGAATCGCACCCTCACAATTCTCACGAGACGACAGCACCAGCACAGTTCACGGTATTCTAGACTATCGCAATTCAAGAGCTGGATACACAATCTCACTGCGAATTATCTACTCTAATTGCGTGTTGTTTGAAATTGACTAAATATGGCATCCACTTCCACAGCAATCAAACTCGGCGAACCGTGAGTCCATATACAAATCACTTCTCTACTCATATCAAGTTCTCACACTGTTCTCAGCGGATATGTTAATCCTCGAGGAATTCCACAGGCACCGTTTGTTGAAGTTGTTGAGGATTATGTGCGGAGTCGGGATCAGGTTGAATCGGTTTTGCAATCGTTCCAGGAGATGTTAAGGTAGCTTTTCTCGTGCTGTCTTTGATAGAGAATGACTTTGCTAACTGGGATCTGAATTTAGTAAATACAAATACATGGTATGCTATACCTCATTACTTATGTTGTACGTCTTTTAACATATCCGATAGGAAATGAGTACTTTGCGTCGCGCAGGCGGTCTACGAGAGAAGATTCCTGACATCCAAAAGACCCTTGACACAGTCCTCTTTCTCGACTCAAAACGAGTACGTACTTTTGATTTATATGAAGAGAATTTAGCTGACCCGTATCTAGAACTCGGATGAACCGACCATGACTACTAGTTTTGAACTAAACGATACGCTGTACGCAAAGGCGAGCGTTACTGCCACTGACTCTGTGTACCTATGGCTCGGCGTATGTCTCCTCTTCTCTGTGAATTTTCTAGATTCTAACATCATTCTTTGAAGGCCAACGTGATGCTCGAGTATCCAATAGAAGAAGCGACTGATCTCCTCACCTCGAAGCTCAAATCAGCGCAAGACTCGCTCAAACTTTGCGAGGAAGATCTGGAGTTTTTGAGAGAGAACATCACTACTGTCGAAGTTAATACCGCGCGGGTTTATAATTGGGATGTGCAGAAACGACGGGAGGAGAAGGAAGCTGCTGCACGGATAAAATAGATTTAAGAAAATGAAGGAGAAGAAAAATTGAAATTGTATAATAACTATGCATGAGATCGATATCTGCAAAAAGACATTTTACTCTACATCAGTCTCCAAAAGACTAAACAACTCGCCCAATACCCGAGTCGGATTCATAGTCAACCCGTTATGCAAAAACTCAGAGGTGACCCACTGTCTACACCCCCTGATCTCGACCGCGGTGGCGACCGACAGATCCAGGTCAACGTAAGGGTCGTTGAAGTAGGAGACCGCGCTGACTCGGGCTGTTGTTTTATTGAGCGTCTCGGTGTCGTAGAGGGGAGGCCAGTTTGTTTTTTGAGCGAGTATGTCGGCTACGGTTTTTAACGGGCGCAGTTCGACGTAGTCGTCAAACATTGACTTGTAAATCTGTCGAAATCAGTCAGCTATTTTTTGAAGAGAACAAGATACACTAACCATTTCGCCTGTAAAGTATACAGGTATGCGCTCGTCATCTAGTGACTCTATATGATCAAAATCGAAATATTTGGCATATTGAGGGCGTAAACGCTCTGCCGACCAATTACTCGCTTCACTATATACTCGTCAATTTTATCTTCACTATCAATAATATGCGTGATACTTACTTTTGGCAGTAAATAGCCTCGTGAACGCAGGCGTACAAGATGTTTGAGTCGAATCCCTGCGCCGATTCAATCCGACCTAGAGTGTTATACGTGATTTCTCCAAATGCAGTCAAATCAAACGACGCTTTCGCAACCAGCTCTATGCCACTGTTAATATCAGAATTCACAAAAACAAAACAGAAGATACATACGATGAACACTATCCAACCCCTGATGCCGACCAAAGTCCAATCCGAGCTGCTGAAACCGCTCGACAGACAACGATCCTCCATTCGGAAGAATGACTTTTTTAGATTTTAAATGCGTGTAGATTTTGCGGAGTTTTGCGACATCCTGGGGATATTTTGCAAAGTATGCCGCGTTTCTTTTCAATACGCGCTCTATGACACGTCAGTTCCCTTCAACACAGATAAAATGGCGGACATACTGTATAAAGCCTTGTAAACAGGATCAGGATTGCTCACAAGAGGCGGTACACCTCCTGTTATCAGTACATCTTTGAGACTAGCCGGGAAGAACGAGAGATATGTAGTGCAGCAAAAGCCGCCGAATGATTGTCCGAGAAGAGACCATTTTTTCTCGGTTGCGTCTTTGAGAAGTGCTTTGCGGATCTCTTCGCAGTCGTTGACTATGAGCCGTTAGTTTGCAACTTATTCCGTTAAGAGAAGGAGTCGATACCGATATTGTCGGCTCTGAAAAGAGCGAGGTAGTTTGCTTTCGCTTCATCTGATTCTGTTTCAAAATAGTCAGCTTAAATTCAGGATAAACTTATTCAATTCCTACCCATTGCTTTCAAAGTGCCATGAGATATAGGGGTACTATATCCAGTCCCTCGCTGATCAAGATACAATATCTACAAAATACCATCAGCACCAGCCCACCACTCACAAGCTATAATAAAATACCTGATATCCTCGATCCAGAATCTCTTTTGTACGACCTGATTTCGATAGAGGAGCCTCGCCTGGTCAATTGAGTTAACTCACGCTCACTGGTCTGGTCAGGATAGACGCACATTCGAATCCCGGTCCGCCTTGAAGATAAACCACTACATTCAGTTAACATCTGCGCTAATTGTAAACAAGTAAGAAAAATGAATACATACAGTATGGACGCTTGCACACTTCCGGATCATTATCTCCTCCCTCATCGCTGGGGATGACGCGACGGGCAAAGACCTTGATTGTCTCTGTTGACTGCGTGTCATTGTAATCCAGCGGAAGAGTGAACAGGTACTCAAACACTCTGATGCCTAGTATTGTGTTAGTGTTAGTATACTGTGAACTGGATATACACCATTACATTCGCGTATAGATTGATAATAGTGTACCTTGAACAGCGTAAGAATCGACGATATCGAAGGATGCCATTTCCAAACAATCCACACACTTATTCCACAGCTCTAAATCACTTCAACAACACACACTCTATATTCCCACGCTTCTCTGCTGTTTCAGTGTCTTCTACACTGAACTAATCAGGGAAGTCACAGCAGAAACACGCCTGCTCTTCTGACTAATACTGAACGCAGAGCAGACTCAGCCGCGAGCGAGGCTTGAGCGCTAAGGTTTAGTTTTATTTCGTTGATTTACTGTCTGGCTTGCTCGAAGGGTTCAATTTATTGACTGAAGTCTAATCGATACAAGCTCCCGAGCTGTTCTTCAGAGTAACAAAAGCACACTCATATTAAATCATATTGCATCCTTATCACATATATTATACACAAGTACATTACTCAACACCCCCTAACTAATAACTAATAGCGCTGCCCCTGATACACTGGTGCCTGACCCTGTTGTGCAAGCGCGCCTAGCAAGTACTGAGTCAACGGATTAGCCTGTAACCCAGGGATCTGAACATGAGCCATTTTCTGCTTTGTCCGCGAGACAATCTCTGCGCCGACTGCTGGATCGATGGAAAGGTATTCTGGAACAATGAGTAGTTAGTGTGTATAGTGGCGGAAATAGTCAGATTAACTCACCTTCAAACTTGACAGTCGGAGACGACGGCGTCTGCTCAAACACCTGTAGAGAGATCTTGGACTGCGCCTGCAACTCAAGATTCAAAAACACAACACCATGTACACCTTCAAGAATCATCTGTCGAATGGCAGACGACATCGAAAGTCTTGATGATACATCGAGTACGTCGACTTTGATATATCGGTCTTCAAAAGCTTTGCGCACATACCAGATGAAGTTCCTAAAACGTCAGCATCAATCAAGCAAGTAGATATTGATAATTACCTGTCAACACTCTCAGTAGCCAATATCTGGCACTCTGGCGTCTCCTCTGGCCTCCGTCTGGGTCTCATCCACTCCTCAGCCGGCAATGGCGAAGGCGACCGTCGTCTGGGCGGCGACCGATCACGATACCCACGCTCCTGTCGTCGTCGAGGCGGCGAATTTTCCCTTCGATCTCGTCCTCTTCCATACGACGAATCGCCGTTTCCACCGCTTACGTAGGCGCCGTATCCGCCGTAGGTGTCTCCGCCTCCTCCGCCGCTTCTTCGCGGGGGTGATGCCGAGCGACGGTTTTCGTGTCGTTCGCGCGCTTTCTCTTTACGATTAGTCTGCGCCTTTGATTTCTCGAGATCTATACACCATTAGCACCAGTAACATGTAAATGCATAAAGAGAGCTTACGGAGCTTGCGGCCATTAAGCACGACACCTTGCTCAGCAGCGATGGCTCGTGTACAATCCTCAGCCTTTTCAAACTGCACAAATCCATACGACTGCTTCATAGAAATCTGCGCTAAAGTGCCATATTTCGAGAAAATCCTAAACACATGCCGCTTCTCGAGCGAGTCTGTCGAGAGATTTCCGATGAAGAGTCTTGCGCCTTGCGGGAATCGCTCCCAGTCGTTGCTGGTCACGTTTTCTTTTTCGTATCTGGTGAATTCGCGAAAGTCGCGTTCTTCTTCGGGAGTGAATGGTTCGCTGAGCTCGGCTATGAGGTATTCTTTAGGAGCGTCTTCCTGCATGTTGCCTTGTCGGAGTCTTCGTTGGTCGTTTGTGGAGTCCAATGGATAATACTCGTCATCCGCAGCCTTTGCAGGCGGCGGCGCAGTACCATCATCAACAAAGAACGGCGCAGGCTCAGCGTTTGATTGAGACTGCATGGCATCAGGCGGCACTGGGATTCCAGCCGACATGGCAAGACCTAATACCGACTCGATGCTTAGATGTGGGAAAGCGGTGGCAGGTGTGGAGGTAGCTGGAGGTTCGGTTATAGGCAAGAACTGAGTGGATGGAGCAGTTGTGTCCGGATTTGTGGATCCGGGATCATATTCAACGTCATTATTTGATTCTGCGGTGATGTTATGATCGATGATTTGCGGTTGCGACTCATACTCGGTAGTTGGAGTCAAGTTTTCAGAATCAGGGGCATTTGATTCATCAATAGGATGAAGAGATTCTTGAGTAGGCTTTTGAGTAGGTTCTTGAGTAGGCTCTTGAGTAGGCTCTTGAGTAGGCTCTTGAGTAGACTCTTGAGTAGGTTGCTGAGTAGCAGGCTCGGTTTGAATATCGCCAGTGATCGATTGTTGTTGTTGATCTAGAGGTTGGTTCCCGGCGTGTTCTTCGGCCATTGTAAAGAAAACAGATAAAATGGCAGGATAGTAAAGAGATGGTTTATCACAGATGCACTAATACAACGATTGTGTTTAACGGCTGAGTGGATACGCGCAGGAGTAGAGTAGAGTCAGACGAGGAAGTCGATGGAGTGAACGCGAGCAGGGTGGTAAAGTGATGTGAAGTGAGTAAAGTGAAGTGATGAATTTGATAAATTTGTAGTGTCCAGGGAGGATGCAAAGAAGATGACAATTTATTGGATTTAAGGATAACTGTGGATTGTCGTTGTGGTGAAGGATGGAGAAGTGAGTTGAAGCTGTTGAGGCGTTGAGAGCAGTGTGTTTTTGAGCAGTTGATGACCATATTTTTATATAATAATTTATATAATATATTAGTAAGCAATGAATATGCGGCTCAGAGCGCTTTTGGAATCAAGCTTAGCTTGAAGGCTTGCATGACAATAGTTGAAAATAGGATACAGTGTAGAATGAATAAAAGATAAGAATATCAGAGCAGGTTATGCTGGAATCCAGTCACTCACGGGTTCGGCTGAACGTGACCTTCGAGACTGTTGATCAGAATCAACCCAGGGGGAAGTCTAAGGTTTATTAGTTGGACACCGTGGGCCTGTTTTGGCGATGCGATTGGCTGTTGTTTTTGGAAGAAGTCCAGAAGTACACGGAAAGCGGGCAGGCAGCCAAGTATTTGAATTCTGGCCAGGATTCGCAGCGGTTTCGGGCAAACGCGTGTTTGTTTGGTTGTGATTGTCAACTGTTTTGGGTTGTTGGGCGAAAGCGGCGAAAGGACAAGCGATGAGACGGAATTATAAGAACAACAGCAACGCGTCGCGGAGCAGCGATGGCAGCTTCACCATCACGAGCAAAGACAGCCAGCAGCAAGCAGAGCAGCAGCCATCAGAGAGTCTTCTCACAATGAAGTCCCTGCTGATCCTCTCAGTCTTCCTCTCCCTCGCCGTCGCTGCTGCGCTCAAACACAACCAGCAAACGCCACTCGACACCATCGTCCTTGATCTCAAATCCCTCGACTCATCAGGCCTGTTTGCAAAAGACTGGCAGCTCTTTCGTCACCTGGGCGGATACTCACCATGGATCCCCCACAAATCCCCCCCGCACGACGAAATCACCAGCGAGTTGCCACAGACATGCGCTGTCGAGCAAGTTCACATGCTCTCCCGGCACGCTGAGCGATACCCAACCATGTCCGTTGGCATCAAAATGAAGCAGCTCGTGCATCGTATGCGTGTCGAAGGCGGATCAACCACCTTTCCGTTCCTTGACAACTGGGAACTCTTCTTTGAAGTGGACGAACACGCAAAGACCAGTCCTCATCTAGAGAAACTCACCATCAACGGTCAGTATGCTGGCGTCAATCGCGCCTTTGCCTCTGGAGAGAAACTCTACTCTCGCTACGGCCACCTCGTTGATTTCAAACCATCCTCGACCGACAACGAAACACTCTCCATCTTCTCCTGCTCCTGCGACCGCGTCATCAACACCGCTCATCAATTCGCATCCGGCTTCTTCGGCCAGGACACATTTGACAAATCAATCGCCCACGTCATCATCCCCGACCGCGCTCCCGAACGCGGCGCAGACACCCTCACCCCTGTTAAAGCTTGTCCGCGATACCGCGCTGATCCGCTCCTTGGTAGAGCAAACGGCAATACAATGGTCAGTCTCTACAAATCGTCATATCTGTCCGCCACAAGCGAACGACTAAGAGCACTCTACGACTTTGAATTCAGCGTGGGCGAGCTGTGGACCATGCAAGAGCTCTGTGGATTTGATATCTTGGCTACGGGAGATCGTAGTAGCCCTTGGTGCTCTCTTTTTACTCAAAGCGAGTGGGAACAGTTTGAGTACGCGCGGGATCTGTTACATTACTACCGCACAGGTCCAGGCACGCCTTATAGTAAAGCTATGGGATTCTTGTATCTCAGCGCTACAAAAGAGGTTCTCGAACTGGGTCCTGAAGAAGCCGGCAAGATCTTCTTTTCCTTGTGAGTTCCTCTTACTTTCACTTCAATTGAACATCTCTGACATTACACAGTGCCCACGACGGCGACCTCGTCCCTCTCATCACCGCCCTCGGCTTGTTTACAGAAAACTCTCCCTTACCCGCAACCCACGCCGTCGACAACCGCGCCTGGCGACTCTCCTCCGTCGTCCCAATGGGCGGCCGCATCGTCTTCGAACGCGTCTCCTGCTCTTCTTCCTCCGAACCTGGCGTTCGGCTGCTCGTTAACGACGCAGTGACTATGATTCCGGGCTGCGAACCGCACGCGCAAAAATCCGGAAATATCTGCCCGCTCTCGGCATTTGTCAACATTGTCAACAACTTGGGTCACAAAGTAGGCGACTTTGAAAAGATCTGTGGGCTTGACGAAAATGTCGCTCACCAACGGCCGTCGTTTCTGAATCACGGCCATTCCGTGCCTGGACGAGTCATCTTGTAAATTTCATTCTCCTTTAGTTCTCTAGATAAAGTTGGGGATCCTGCGTTTTCATTTTGTACTGTATATGGTTTTTACGGCGTTGGAAATAAAATTTAATATGGTGTTTGTTTATGTCTCTAATCTCTCAGAATTTTCATATCATATTCAAAGCGTATCATTTGTTCTTATATATGTTCGACACAGACCGCCTAACAAATTCGTACTAGACATATCTTAAATTCACATTACCTATAAAAAAAATAACACAGAGTTACAAAACTCGATACACTCGTCAACAGATGAAAAAAAATGGTACACACAAGCCGATGAAAACACAAAAAAAACGCCCTAAAATAACAAAGTCATCTGCTAATCAGATCCCAAGATCCCGATAGTTTGGAAAGCTATAGAACAAATCATAGACAGATTCGAAAAGAGGCTTACACTCGCTTTTGTTTCTCTCACACAAGATGAACTGCAACGGCAATTTGACGACATGGTAAAAAAAAAAAGTCGAAGGAAGATGGGTTGAGAGGCAAGGAGGATCTCAAAAAATAAGCATAGATAATAATAAAAGAGAAATTAGATCAGACAATTCACATCAGCACGGAAGGTGAAAAGACGCTTAGACGACAAGCGGCTTGTCCTCGGCGACGTCCTCAGTCTCGGCCTCCTTGTCTGCCCACTCCTCCTCGGCGGCCTCAGCGGCACCTTCCTCGAGATCGAACTTGTCAGTCATGGAGAGCGAGGGCTTGACGGCAGCAGACTCGAAGGTCCAGTTGGCAAGGGCGTTCTCGCAGTCGATGATGATCTGCTTGGAGGCCTCGTATCCATCGTAAGCAGCACGGGTCTCACCAGGAGTAACGGGCTGATCATCAATGAGGTCGAGGAGGGAAAGACCGTAGTTGGCAATGAGAGCAAGCTTCTCGGAGTGCTCACGGAGAGCATCAAACTGGTAGGCAAAGGCAGCCTTTAGCTTCTCGCGGGTGATGTTGGAGAGCTGAGCCTCGGCGACGAGGGACTCGGCCTCAGCACGGACGAGCTCCTGCTCGAGGACGACAATCTTGGGAGAGTTGGGGTCTTTGTACTTGAGCTGGGCGATCGAGTCGGTGATCTTCTGCTTGCGCTCACGCGAGGGCTGGACGGAGGCCTCGATGTTGCGAACGGACTTCATGGTGACACGGTACTGATCGTAGCGGTCGATGAACTGGTCCTCGAGCTCGCCGATCTCGTAGATGAGGACACCGAGCTTGTCGGTGACGTCAGAGACATCATCGTCGCAATCCTCACCCCAGAGGGAGAGCTGCTTGGCGACTTCGCGGCGCTCGCTGGAGACCATTTCGATTGAGCGCATGACGTTCTTCTCCATCTTGACAAGCTGGGCGAGTTTGCGTGACATTTCAGGTCCGAAAGATCCAGCGGCGGAGCGACGGAAGGAGTGGGCTGAGTGAGATTAGATTAGGATTGATCAATTGAGAAGATGGATTAATTGTGGAATGCAGGGAATGAGAAAAGACATACAGATGGAGCCCTTGCCGAAGAAGCGGCCGGTCTTGGTGGACGACGGAGGAGGAGGAGGGGTAGCGATCTGCTGGGCGGTAGGCGCCCGGTTGTTGCGCATGGAGTAAGTTCGGTGCATTGTGTCTGAGGAAGTAGGAACGAAGAAGTGAGGAAGAGTTGGAAGTGATTGAAGGTGCTGGATGGTGAAGACGAGGAAGGAAAGTGTGATCGAGAGAAGTCGGAGGGAGGAGCGAGGCAGTATAAATGTTTATTTATGCACTGGAGGTGACGTCGACATATAAGCTCTGATGGGATTATTATGTCATCCTTCCGGAAGGAGTTTAGCGTGCGTCATCGTGCATGCGGCGAACGGCGGCCAGGCTTGCGTGATACAAAGCGCCGTACCAGTGAGTTGTCACAGATCGTGAAGATTGAGTGGAGGGAGCGAGACAAAGGACTGAAGGGAGGATGGGCAAAGCCGTTCAGCGATGGACATGATGTAATATAATACTAGCACGCACTTTATAATAATAATACCATTACTACTACTACTACTACTACTACTACTACTACATTATTACATACAACAGATAGAATATAGAATATAGAATATAGAATATGGAAATATACTCCGAGGCCGTGCCTGGCGCAGTCAACTCTGGCCCGAGCAGAGAAGGCGGAAATTGTCAAATCAAGCCTTCGATCTCTATTTACAATTTCCTATCCAGGAATAGTCCCAGCACTGCTCAGGGCCGATCTGCGTCGCCGTGGCAACCACTCCGACTGTTTCAAGTATACCCTAGTCCAAAACTGTTGCGTCATTGACGATCTGAAACGGGGGCGCGTTCTAGCTTAGTACTACCGCCGTGTTGCTGCATACAATAAGTTGTTCTTATCTAATCTAACTTGATTGACTCTCATTGTATTAACTATGTAGTTGCTCTGACTGCTGAGACACCGCCCTGGTTATCAGTTACACACTGTACTCCACTGGCATCCCCCCGTCGATCTCCACCAGCTCAATGATATCAGCCATCACTCCGTTCGTGTACATGAACATCGTCATGTCCAGTGCATCCTTTAACGAACAAGTCGAGCCATGCCATACAGCAGCTCCGTACGTCACCGACTGGCCGCCCCGGGCAACAAACGCCTTGGTCTTGCTCAGATCCGGCATTCCCTCTGTCATCTCTGATAGTCAGTCACTGATTATCATCTTCAACACCATCAACAACACTCACCGCTATCATTCTCCGTCGCGACTACCAAATACGCAGCCTCCGCTCCGTCAACTCCCATCGGGAAGAACGTCTGCGACGAGAACGGGTGCCGCTCAATCATCGTCATCGCGTACTTCTGTGCGTCTCTATCAAGACCACTCGGCGGCATGAACCGCTGCAGATTAAAGCTGCAGTACTGCTCCTTCTTGAACTGCGACTGATCGTAGTGTCCCTCCGGAACAACCACATCTGCCTTCACAAACACGTTTCCTTGTCCCTTCGTTGGCACCGGCTTCACCTG